>JAPDSC010021197.1:0-61368 GCA_026290005.1 Latrodectus geometricus | reverse complement strand
ATATTCTTTTAATATTAAACTAAAAAGAAAAATAGATGTTATTGTATAACACACGATTGATTTAAAAAATCTTCGAACAAAAAATACATAGAAAAATAAATTGTAGTTGTGTGTTGAATTTGTAAATTTTTCTGTCTGAATTATGATGTTGTATAAGAATATGCTTAAGTACATAAAATATTAAAAATACAATGACAGAGTTTGTTATTTAAGAAATGTTTATTAATTTTTTCAGTTGTCTAATTTTTTATTAACTAAAACAATTTCTTGAAAGTTTTTATGAATATTCTCTTTACAATTAATGCTTCGATTCCTATTAAAAAATATTTTTGCTTGATGTTAGGCATAGTTTCTTAGATAACAAACTCTGTTTGCATCTGTATCTTTTTTTTTTTTTAAATTCACTATTATAAAATGTGTGTATTGTTTAATATGTTAATATGTAATAATTTGGAATTCCAAAAATGTATGTTTATCGAAATTGTATATTAAGAAAGCATGTTTGAGTGTGAAAGAGAAATTTAATTATTTCTGTTCAGTATTTTTCTGAACTTTGAATGGTTTGTGTGAATATTTCTGATTTGACTTGAAAAATTAATCTCTGTATTTTAAATTAAATGTACATGTTATCCATAGAATACTCACTAATCTATTCATATTTCATAATAATTAGAACAAAGTCCCTAATAAAATGTTTTTACATTGTTAATACAAATTGTGAACTTAATTTTTGAAAATATTTCTCATGGTATATAAAGAATTCTGATGCTGAGTTTGAAAAAAAGTTATTTTTGTCTGTCATTTTCCATGTAAATTTTTACTTTTAGTAAATTCTGTAAATAGTAAGTTTAAGCTATTTTATAGATGTTGGAGAGATTATCACTTGCAATGGGCTTTGAACTTCCAAGTCCTTTGGGAGAATATACTTGATATTCTTCCAATAGTAGTGCACAACCTCTTTAAAACATTCTAAATATAATATTTTTGTACCTAAAGCAATCTTTCTTTAAATTAGGCTGACAAAAATAAAAATAATTGATTTATTTCAGCTTGCAAGAAGTTTGGAAATTTTGATTTCTAATCATTTGGTATAAAGAAGGGCTTGCAAAAACAGTTTTTCATAGTTAAAATCATTTTTATTCCTATCTTAAATAATTAAAATTTCTGATCAGTGATAACTGACAGCTTATTGTTTTCATTTGCATTTAAATGGAAATTGTTATGATATTAGAATTTAGTTTTGTGTAAGTTCATGTTTAATGCAGTATAATATCTTCTGTATTTTGATGTATTAAAAAATTAAGTGTTTTTTGTGTATAAAAGTTCATTTTATTGTCAACATTATTAATTCATATATTTTTTTTTTTATTTTTTGGGTTTCCAAAATTAAATGAAATTGCTAACATTTCTTAAATGAAAATGTAAAACTTTAAAAAATATGATAAAGTATTTATCAAAAATAATGTGATGTTATAATGAGCTATGGTTGTGGTATGGATTTTCAAAAGAGGATCTGTATTTTTTAATTGATTGTTGTAGTTGAAGAATAACTATTACTGATGTGATTAGTTTACTTTGTCTGGTCTTGACACTTTATTTATAATAGAAGTTTGTAACTTTAACACTGTTGATTGGTTGTGCTCTACTATTTTTACTTTCACTTGATAATTGTATGAATGGCTCATATACACTGTATAAACTTAACCATCAGTGTTTCAACTCATGTATGATGAGAATAATGAAAGCTGATGAGATGCTGCTTTTTCATGTTTCAAGTCCTTGAACAAAGTGGGAAATTTTCAAACTCATTTGCATGTGTGAAGTTTTTATCTTTAGAAATAGTTGAGAGATAAATGCTTGAATTTGTATTTTATCAGAGTTCTTTCGCAATGATTTCAGTATTTTTATTGTACCTGTATCAAGTAAGTTGTACTTACTGTAATTGCTCCCGAATGGTGGAAAATTGTTTGATTTAGGCTATTGAAAGATTCTGTAAAGTAGAATATATAACTGGAGTGAAGAAATAAATTATAGGTATTTTTATACTTTAAATATTTATTTGCATTTTGTCCAAGAAGCTCAATGTAATAAAGATAACTATCTTAAATTCATTGTTTTGAAATTCTCAACTTTGTATATATTCAAACAATGTAACAAGTAAATGTGGTTATCTGCAAGAGCATATTTTATTCTCTTTAATTTGGGGTATGTCTTGTAAATTAGCACTTTATATTTTATTTCTGATGAAATAATTTCTAATGTTTTTTATGGTGTTAAAATTAAGAATATGGTTAGTAGCACTTAATCTTACTCTTAGTAAATTGTAATTTATTTTTATTTTAAAATGTGTAATTGAAAAATCTTTTTTCACTTAGCTACATTACATTTTTACAAGCTGGATAGAAATAACATTTTTCTTAATATGTATATGCTTGTATTTTTTATAAACTTCAAATAAATCACAAATTTGCTTAAGAAATTGAAAAATACTGCTAAATGCTCTTAGTTTAAAGTTTCCCTTAAGAAAAAGATTTAGATTTGTCTATAGTAATGTCTAATGTGATAATCAAAAACACTTTCAATCGTTCTTATAAACAATATTTATTTAGTGTTTAAAGGAAATGAATTAAAATATTATGGGAGAATTATATACTGCTTTGGAATAAAAAGCTTCAAGGTCTATATTTTCAATCATTTTGATTATGGTTGGGGATAATTTCAACGTGTGTGTATTTCGGCAATAGTAAAGGAGGTTGAAGCATGTTTGAGATTGATTTCTGTGATATATTGCCTCACAATATTAATTAGTATACGACTAATGTTTTATTCTTATTGTTTTAAGTATTGCTTTTAAATGATTGTTTATGAGAAGGTTGCTGTAATAGTATATTTCAGAATAAAACTTCATATAAAGTTAATTTAGTGTTTTTTTTAACAAATTGTTATTTAAGTTACCACTCTATTTGTTGTGCTGTTTATGTTAAGTGCAAATATGAAACACTATAACTTTTCTTTTCAAGGAGGTTTTTAGTTTCATGATATTTTTATGTCTGAACAATTGAAGTAATTTTAATTGTAAGAAACTTTATAGGAAAGAGTGCTTTGAAATAAAGTTTTGAAAGAGAATTTAGTGTCATTCTCTTTTTTGGCGATAATCAAAAAAAAAAAAAATTTTTTTTTAAGAAATACATTTGTTGGAATATTGTTAAGTATACTTAAATACAATACTTAAAAAGCACTGATACATCAGTATCTCATAAAAAATGAATTAAATGATCTCTATAGTATTTCACTTTTAACGATTTCATAAAAAAATCTTTTGAAACTTATTATTTTTTTATAGAGAAACGATTTAACATCTATTAATTATCTAAGCAATATCACTGTAGTTTATTTGTAAGGAATAAAGAAAATCGTGATTGTTGAAATGGGATAGTAAATACATATATAATTTTTTAGTATTGTTTACCATATTTGGAATACAATGTTTACTCTCCTTTTTCCATTAAAAAAAGACGTAAATAAATAAAAATAATTACTTCAATCCAAAGATTTTTTTTGTAACTTCTATACAGATTTTTTTCCCCTCCCAGCAGAAACCTCTTAAGATTGTATTGAAAAATCATAATTTTTTCTATCCGTCTTTGGAATTTGTTGAAATTGTATTTTTTATTTACACAATCGTTCGGAATGGTTATTGAATTACACAGTAATACACAATTATTATGAAATTTCTATCTAAGAAATTCCATTGAACATACAATCAATTTTACATTGGTGAAATCTGACACAATATATATTACTTTCATGTTGAAGCCATTCTTAATAAAGCTAGAGATAGTTTTGATGTGTTCGTAAAGAATTTTAAGATACAAATTTATTCTATTAATCCTAGATTTTCTTGGATCAAATTTCTCAACACAAAGTTTCAAATGAAAATTGAGAAAATGCATTTTTATAACAATTTGAAAAAAACTTGGGAAAGAAACTGCTAATATTCTATTTTTAATATATGCTAATTAATTTTTTAAAAGTATTTATTAATTATTTTATTGAATTTCTTCTTAATAGAAAATATTGCTATAGATTAAAAACTTATGGTTGTTTTGATAAACTAATTTAAAACTTATTCTAAAACTTTATTCAGGAATTTATTATTTTTAAGAAAGTTATGATCCCAGATGTTTTTTCTTTCTATATTTTGTATGTTGTCATTTAACTCTTTGTTTAAGAGCAAGTTGTAATCTTTCATAACATTAGTGTCGGTGTAGATGCCAATAATGAACTTAAATAAACATTAACATGTTACCAAATTTTATAAAATTAGTAAAAAAATTTCAGATTAAAAATTTTACATGAAAATAATTTTTTTTTTTTTTAGCCTCTATATACTTATATAAAACTAAATCTTGTTAACTCCTTTTGTTGGATTCTACTATAAGCAATTTAAAATTTAGTCACATGGTAGAATAAATACTTATGTGTCTACCTGATGTTAGATCATTGCTTCTCTAAAACTCCCAAAAGTGTTTAAACTATTTTGTATTAATTTTTTATTCTGATTTTTTTCGGGTTTTATTAATATTTTATTCATGTATTTTTGCATTGTGTTTTTACAACTAATCTTTACATTGTTTGACCACAAAAATGGATTGGTTTAGATTTTTAATTTCTATTGTAAGAATTAAAGTATTAGTATATTATTAAACACTCAGTAGAGAACAAAATATTTTAGTTTTTTTTTAAAAGTTATATATTTGGATTTTATCTTTAAAAAGAAAATTGAAGTAAAATTCTAGTAACTGCATGGTGAAAAACTTTTATCCGTCATTTACCGCTCAGGATCATTCTGTTGGATTAAATTTATAGTTAATTTAAGTCGGCAATAACTATTTTTTTAAATGTTTTATGAACTTCTGACAGTACACAAATGTTTCCGGCAGAATTTGTAAAATATTAGTTATCTTTTTTTCTCTTTTTATGAATTATACCAAAATCTTTTGTGTTTAGCAAAGAATAAATAATTTAGAATTTCATTTTTTGTGCTAACATATAGAATATCTGACATTGATTTTGTTATATGATCTTAATTCCTTGCAAAGGATCGCCAGATATCAGACTATCAAAATAATCATGTCCAAAGTCATCCCGCAACCCAAACAATTAACCACAAGTAAAGAAAGGGTAACTGAGGTGATATGTGAGGTTGTTAACTCTGACCTAATCTGATTAGGACGATAGTAAACAAAGAAATACTGTTAGATGGAATCTTAACCATTCTTTTGTTAGGAAACGAGATACCGGTTTGATATTTATTTCATCCAGTATTATTGGATGTCAGTAACTCAGTTTCTCTTTTTATATGGAACACTATCATTTGTCGTTTTGCAGAATTTCTTATTCACTTTGTCTCGACTTTTCGACAGTAAAAATGTATATTTGAATAACATTCCTTTAAAAATCATTACCGTATTAAGATACTGTAAAATTTCTATCTTTTAACATTCAATTTCAAAATGTATTGGAAAAATAAAAATATATATTGCACTAGTATTTTTAGTGATACAATTCCAAAAGTAACTTAAAAACTGCTAATTATAACATTTTGATATAAGAGAAATTTAATAAGTTAGTTTTGGCGGTGGAATTCAGATATAATTGGTACAACTTTACTACCTGAAAACAGTATTGATAATTTTGCTATGATAATATTACTTTAAAAAAGTCACTTTAAATACACAAGTTTTGAAGATATTTCGATGTTTCTTTTTAAATTGGCTCTTGATACATAAATTGAATTAAAATTACTTTGTAATATGTGATTATTAAATTTGTTAAAGAAATTAAATATCGCACAGAAATAAATATTACATTTTCATTTTATTATAACTTATCAATAATGGAACTGACAAAGAAATCCTGAAGAGATACTAATATATATTAATTGGTTAATTTGCATGTACAGAAGAAAGATTGAGATTATGTTTTACAGTCTTAAAATGTTGGACTTATTAGAGAATAGCACAGATGTCTTTATTTTATAATTACGATACGATAATTTTTTTAGGAAGCTGAACTTAGTGATATCTTGAATAGTTGGGCCATTGTAGAGGAGACAGGCGTCTTAACTGCTTAAACCTGCAAGTAAAAAAAAATTCCAATCAGTCTTGAGAAATTCAAAGTACGAAAAGATTAATCAGAGCGATAGAGAAAGTTCAAAGTTGAAAGTAATTTAAAAAATTAAGATTAAATATTATTGAGTGATATTTTCATAATATCGATTTGTTAACTAAATACTTTGATATGGTGGTATCGGTATGTGATTAAATTTTGTGTAAAACTAAATTCGTATTGATATTTAAAACTATTTGCATTTTTATGTAATTTAAATGTATGGTATTTGTGTATTTTTAAAGTCGCCAAGAAAGTGATCTAAGCAGTTTTTATCGATTAAAACATCGGACATACTTTAATTAGCAACTGGGAATTGCTTGATGAATACTAATTCTATTATAGTTAACACACAGCTTAGCAGGTAACTCAATAATTAAACCGTATTGTAAAACATCTGAACATCTACGACATGTCTTCGACGGAAATTCTCTCACTGACCCATTCACTTATTATTGCCATGGAGGAAACATCCAAAAATGTAGTTCTTGTTCCAAAATGGCTGAGATTGAATCTGAAACCTTCCATTCCGAACACTTCTACTAACATATAGAGAGTTCAAATAGTTACTTTTATAATTTTCGCAAATGTGCATTGCAAATTACATATTTAACTCCGATAAATATATTCATTTTAAAGCCAATATTATATCTTGTATATATATAGTATATATATTTTAATATAAATTGTTAATCTCTAGAATAAGCATTATTTTAGCGAATGGGGTTAGATCCTAGATGAGCCTACACCTTTGGCGAGAATAATTTTAATTGTCTATAAATTTCGCTTGTCTTTTTAATCCTATTTTGATACACTAAATATGATAAACCGAACTATTCCTGGAATTCTGATTTCGGTAATTTGTTCTGCCTTGGCGATTTTTTTCAGTTTGTCACCAAGGATGTGGGGGCTCTCTTAGGATTTTACCGCGAATGGTTGTATTACATTTATCGCTATTTTTGCAAAACAATTTTGGAATATAGCGCAAAGTCAAGTAGTGCATCCTTGGTTTCAGACTAGCTACGACAACAGCAAACAATGAATTATTTACGAGCATTTTTAAAAATAAAATTTAAATTTGTTTAAATATGTTTTCAACATTGGGTGCTCCTTATAGTAAAAAATCTTGCATTTTTATAACAAAATCCACTATTAATCAGCAACACAGTAAGCGCCTGAGAAGTTTGCCAAAAAATGGAATTTTAGTATGCATTAAAAATGTTTTTTGCACTTTAGGTACTTTTTTTTATGAAGTTGTCTTCAGACAAAAGGTGATAATAACTTTAAGCAAAAAACTTTCAAGTAACCTTTATTCCATACTTTGGGCAGTGATATTTTAAAAATAATTTCATTTCTGATTCGGTAATGTTTAACTTTCGTTTTAAATAACTATTGCGTTTTACATTTGTTAGAATAGGTTTAGTAAAGAAAATTATTCACCTTTTTATTACCATATTTTTTTCATCTGAAGATTTATAATTATTATAATTAATGAAGATTTATAATTAAATGAAATCTATCATTAATTTCGGCACTGGCTGTTTCAAAAGTTTTATAACTGTTCATTTTAAATAGGAAAGGGGAAATCTTGGCGTCAGGTCAAATATTAGAATTATTTCTTAAAAATGGTTTTTTACTTAATTAATTTATCTTAAAATTCTTAAAATGGGAATTAGTTAGGAATCAATTTATTATTTAAAATGAATATGTCCTACGTATAGATACAAAATTTATCCTAATTGCAATTACTTATATCGATTTTGCAGTTAAGAAAAAAATAGCTTTAATAGAAAGTAACAGAAAGGTGAAAATGCGCTTTAGGTCCCCTCCTTGGCGCGTTTACAAAAACACCGATGCCATGGTGAATGCCATGGAGGTGATGGTGGTGAAAATTCTACCGCTATTTCCAAGTGAAATTTAATTAGCGACCAATGAAAAGGCTAAAACAAACGAGTAATTATTGAACATGCGCGAGAAAACGTTTCAAATTCGTGAGTTGGCGAAGTAGGGGACCTAAAGCGCAGATTAACCAAATTTTCTAATAGGTTAGTGCTCATTCTAAGTTTCGGAGCCAAATTGGCTGTAGTGACGCCAATACGTAAGTACCCATAAGTTTTTAAATCATTCTACTGCACCAGAAGCTTGATAAATATTAATATATAACGCAAATAAAATATCACCAAATGCAGTACTTTACAACCAGGCTTTTTTAAAATTAGCTAGCCAAATTTCATTTTTAAGAACTTATTGCAAGTAATATTTACTCTACTTTTCTTTATAGGAATTCAGCGAATTGTCTCCTAAAATACTGGTTCGGCGAGATTTGTAACGGCGAAATGGAATTCTACCTATTTTTTGTGCTCTATGGTTACATCATTAATTTTAACTAGCTCTCCTAGATATCAAATATAACTTGGGGTGAATTTCGGATAATGAAACTATTCAAAATTTTAAAAAAATGCTATCAACTTACTTCAAACTATGTAAAGAAATTGGTGAGCTTACGTACTACCTCGGCTATAAAAATTTTCCGTTAATCTGCGCTTTAGGTCCCCTACTCTGCCAACTTGGCGATAAATGCACCAAGCGTGGTAAACCGAACGTTTTTATACCTAATGAGCTCTTTATAGCAACCTCCATAGTAAATAATTTGCGCTTTTTCGCGCATGCTCATTAATTAGTTTTTTTCTTTTAGCATTTTCATTGGTCGTTAATTAGTTTCAGTTTGAAAAATCAGTCATTTTCATTGGTTGCTGATTAGTTTAAAACCGTTAAAAATCGTATTCCATTATCGCCATGGCAACAGCATTTCTGAAAACGCGCCAAGTACGAGACCCACAGCACACTTTCGCCAAATTGGCGGAGTAGGGGACCTAAAGCGCATTTTCACCAAATTTTCATTGGTGATAATAGCACAATTTAAATAATATTAGGAGCTACTTTGATATACCCCCCAAATCGGAAATTTGGCGAGTTTTTTTTTCTCGCCAAGCAAACATTACTAATGTCTTTAAATCCGCCATGTAATGTATACTATATATGGGATTAAGCCATTTATTTCTAACATGAAACCTTTTATTTATATATAATCTTCATGACTATTATGAAATCTATAAAATGATAAATTTAGTTTTATTTTTTAATTTTAAATTTTTAAACAAAAATGGTTGGATTATAATCTTTCGGTTAATCTGCGCTTTAGGTCCCCTACTTCGCCGACTTACGAATTTGAAGCGTTTTCTCGCTCATGCTCAATAATTACTCGTTTGTTTTAGCCTTTTCATTGGTCACCAACTAATTTTCACATAGAAATAGCGGTAGAATTTTCGTCATGGCATCGGTATTTTTGAAAACGCGCCAAGGAGGGGACCTAAAGCGCATTTTCACCAATCTTTCTTTAAGAAAATATGTCTTTCTAATGATTCTGTTTATGAATTAAATCTGAGATATAATTTTCTTAGTGATATTCTTGATTGTGGAGAGAATAATTTTCTTCTTATTTTATCTTTTCTCTTAAAATTCTAATTTCGCCATTTTGTTCTTTTGTTCGCCATTTTGATTTTTTTTTTTTTCAATTTGTCACCAAGGTAGTGTGCTCTGCTAGGATTTTACCTATTTTAATTTTAAAATTTTGGTGACGACTTATTTATTTTATTAAAGCAAATTTAAAACTGCTGGTCTTTATTCTGAGAAAAAAAATTTGGTGCAGGAGTTTAAAAATAAATTTAAGAAATAAAAGAAAGTGATCATACGATATATAGAAATTAACTGAGTAGGAATAGATTAAAAAAAAAAATGAAAAATTATATTTACTTTTTTAATTCTTGACATGAAGTACATGATAAATTATTTTGCAGGTGGTTTTTCTCCAGGTTTTCCAGCTTCTGGTTTCTTTTCTCCAGGCTTTCCAGCTTCTGGTTTCTTTTCATCGGGTTTCTTTTCACCGGGTTTTGCTTCAGGTTTTTTTTGTTCCATTTTTAAATTATGTTGATTAAAGTTTGATTATAAAATGAAAAGTAAGTTTAAAAATTTTGTTAATGCAACTTCTTGGAAATAAATATTGATCGAATTAGAAAAATTAATAAATTTCTTTCAAGTCTCAAGCTCAAGCTGCTCGTGTTGACATATTCGTGATGTATGACAGAGAAATCTCGAGCACATCATATTGTGATGATTTAAAAAATGAGACAATTAATAATGGAAAATATTCATGTGACGTCATTTTGAAAATCATACTACAATGTGACGTCATAATGAAATGCAACTGTATAGGCATTCATTACACGATAATTTCGCAAAACTATTTATTAAACTCTTTTATTTTAGAATCAATCTTGATTTATATCTAATAAAAAATGCAAAATTTACGTTTATCAAGCTAGAGAAAAAACATTGAATTTGGGTTTTTCCACACTGGTGTTGCGCGCTTACTAATTACCATTTAAGAAATAATACCAATAAATTTCATTAATAAAACATTTTTTAAATTTTTAGAATTTTAAATTTATAGATTTACTTTCAATAGCTTGGCTTTTTTGTACAACTAATTTGTAATTCAAATGTCATATTTAGGAACGAAAATATACTTAAAGTTTGGTATCGCCTTTTTTCCAAAATGGAAGAGAATATTGTGTTCTAACCGTTTAAATATACATTTATATAAAAAAGGTTAATTGAGAATTCGAAGTTCTTTCCTTCACAGTATTTAATGTCTGCTTACTGTTAGTGAAAATATTTTTTGGAAGAAAATGATTAGTTGAAAATATGTTATGATAAAATTGATCCATTATGTAATCTGATAAGCATGAAAAGAATGTGTGATATTATTATTTTAAATATCTTTGTATCTGGCAACATGGTTAATTTTCAAATCCAGCTTTGTTCTTTTTTGCATCTGGCAGTATATGTAATTGCAGAAAAAGAAATAAAATTTTTAAAACTAGAAACTCACATAATTATTTTAATTTAGCTGTGCTCTAATTTGATTGTTTTTATTTTAGAACTTTTAGATTGTTTAGTTTTGAATGTGATTTCTTTCAAGACAACAATGTTGATAAATGTATTATGATATGGATTAAATTTAATCACACATATTTTAATCCATATAGCAGATGTAGAGAAAATTGAATGTATCCTCTCACTTTATCGTGTTGAAATGAAAATGGAGGTAAAGTCTGAGGAGAGCCCACACCTTTGGTGGCAAACTGAAAAAAAAAAACGCCATGTCAGAACAAAATGGCGAAATAAGAATTTCAGAAATTGTTAAGTTTATCATATTTAGTGAATAAAAGTTGTATTAGCACAAGACTAGCGAAATTTATCGCCAATTTTTCTCGAATTATTACAAAATGATTCAAGTCAAGTGTGTTGGTTTGCTAGGATGCAACCAAAATTAATCTATAAAACTAGGATATTTTGGCATAGAAAAAACACTTTGCAATGCAACTTTTTACTTCAGCATTTCCTAGTGTTGTACTTTTAATAAAAAAAATAAATAAAGAATGTAGTTCTTTCATACAATTAATTCTGTTGTTTCTTATTCCAGATGGGATAGCGTTGCAATACGATTTCCATAAAAACAAAAATTTCTAAAAATTCTAAAAACTGGTGTATGGATAATTTAAAAATTTTATTCTTATTATAATCAGTCATCAACTCCTTAGAAATATTGGAAAAATATATAAAAATGTATTGTCATATGCAACAATATAATATATAGGCCATCTATAGATGCAAGCATGAAATGACAGTTATTCAACACGCTGAATTCAACTAAGGTCTCGTAGATTACAAAGGGTTAGGGCGTCGTTTTACCGGTTACAGGAAGGTAGTAAGTTCGAATCCCAGTTTATCCGAAGATCCATCGTGTTCACTACTGGTGACTGAAAATGTAAAATATGTCCTGGTGTCAATGTTTTTCATGCTTTCATTCCAAATTAATACCTCTATGTTTGTTAGGAACTAAGCCATGGGTCTTCTCTGGCTTTCTTAATTGGAAGATCCTTATGATGCTGCTATCTATGAGACAAAGTCGTACTTCCACCATAGTAGAAGGGGGGAGGTGCTCTGTTCAAAAACGGAAAACGCTCTTTCAGACATCATTCACTCAGCTTGGCAAGCTTGGTTTTCCCAAGTGCCATAAGTAACAACAACAAATTACAAAGTCACGGTGGCAGATCATTGAAGGGAGCTGAACTGCGAAACCATATGATATTTTATTTCACCCCCATTCAGGCTATGAAAAGTCTTTGCCATGACGTTCCTTAAAAGACTAAAAAAATTTAAAAGTGACACCAAGCGTTCCACATTTAAAATATTCAAATATTTTCTTTTAAATGTTCATAATGCCTCCATTGTGTGTGTGTGTGTTACAATGCAGCGATTCCAACTTTTTTAAATTTGTTGTTATCGCTAAAGATATCGATTTGGGTCGATGATATGAAGTAGAGGGAAGTATTTTTGTTGTTGGACATCTCCGAGATTTGCGGAGTTAAATCAAGTCCATAAAAATGTGCACCCCGAACAAGTCCAAAACTAAAAGTGGATTGTTTTAAAGTGTCCACTGAGAAAGCGAGTAAGAGATCCTGTTTATTGGAAAACTCTTGTTAAATCGAAAACTTGTTCAGAGATCAAACTGAAAAATTAAAATAAAAACTGGTAATGGTATAAAATAAAAATGGTACTATTCCATTTTAGCGGCGCATTTCTTATGTTAAGAAGTTTGACGACAACTCATGGAAAACAAATAAAGAAACAGTAACTGTTAATTGTGTATGAAAAAAAATGATGGTAAAATATTTTTTCTTTATTTAAATGTTTCTTAAAAATGAAAAATTTAAAAAAAAACATTTTGGGGTGTTTTATTTCACTTGATAATACACTGCTTGTCTTGTCTTTTTTATTTCGCTTTTTCTTCTGTTCTGTTGTCAAGATGCTAATGGCTCCGGTCAGTGGAGGATGGCTTCTCAAACCTATGCTTTGTTCTTTACATGTGGAATCGGTTTATTAACAAAATGAACTTCAACAGTATTTTTAATTTCGATTCTCAAAGATTTCAAGCCACAAAGACGCACACGATGTCATGTTTCACGCGTACTGGAACACTCAATGCTTTACGCACAAAATGTTCTTCAAAGTCTTTTTGAATTTAAATTGAACGAGCCAATAGGCGAAAAAGATGCAATGTTTTAAAAGCTATTCAGCTATGGTTAAATGACTTGTGTCAACATGTTCATTGCTGGAATTCATTGGAAATCGCTCGAAACCATGGTTATCTCTGTCTCTTAACAATCAGTGCCCTCCAGAAACCGGAGAGCAAGGCAAGAAAACTGGAATCGTTGAAAGAAGGTGGAAAAAGATTTCAGGAAATTTTGGAAGCAATATCGCTGAAGATTTTAATGAGTTCTAATCATTAATTAAAAGAGAAAACTTTCATGATTTTGGAATCATTTAAAAACAATGACAAAAGATTTTGCCATGATCTCAACCGTAACGAATCAAACAACCACTTTATGGTTAAAAATCGTCAAAAGTACCGGATATGTGACTGTAACATCACGTAAATCAATATATAATAGTATTTAATGCCGAATTCACTTTATCTCTGAAACTAATGCATCTTTAGTTCCATTTTTTGGGTCATTTACTCCATTGGTAAAATTTGATAACCCTTTAATGATATCGGAGAAAGGGTGTTCTTAATTTGAAGCATCAGAAGATCCCTAGCTTTTGGAACCATCTTCCATAGAAGTGACAATTTACTTAGGAGATAAAGTAACCATGACCAATTTAATGTTCCTGGATCACCACCAATTAATACGACCATTAAAACTCGCAATATAAAATAAAACTCGCAATATTTAAAAACTCGCAAACTCGCAAGTAAGGCATTTTTATCAAGCTATCTCGGTCTTTCAAATCATAACAAAACGAACGAATTATTAATCAGAACATTTCTTTCTTTAAACCTTGCTTTACTCTATCACCAAGACAAGTTTGTAACATTTATTGTAAATTAATGATTATTTTCATGGTAGATATTTTTTATTCTTAAGCAATCCCATTCAAAAATAATCGAAAGAAGTATAGTAAATTCAACAAGGACAAATGTTTAATTATTCACAAATTCGAACGGCGAAATAAATATCTCCAAGCATTCTTGGCGATAAAAAAAAAATGGTGACAATATCTGTGAAAAAGATATATGGGAAAACTTGATAACTTTCTTAAGACTCGAAAACTGTTTTTATAATGAGTACATACATAGCAAATTCACTCCAGCGGGTTGATGGATGGTGCTCCCCTCGCTGAGTTTTTGTGGCCATCGAATAAAAGAATATCTGTTTGTTGTACTCAGATTTGGCGAAAATCCAGATTCCTTTCTTTTATCACATTAACTCTCGCCCAGTTGCATGCCGTAGATAGTTGGGACCGAGGATTAAAAAGACGGAGTACATTTCCTCATATTTATCAGTTATTTTAAAATAGAAAAGTTGAAAACATGTATATCAAATTTGGTAGAGGAGTTTTCATTCAAAAAGTATGAAATTCTTTACTTTTTGTTGTTAAATGTATAAAAATCTTTCAGCAATGAATTTCAAAACACAGATGTCTAATGTAAATTAAATATTACGTACTAATTTATATTAATTTTAGTTTTTATAATAATGGCATTGAATTTTGGGTTAGCCTATACTTGAGGGTGCACCCTTGATTCTCGCCAAGTTATTTTGTATTTAATTTGGTTTATCAAGTTTGCATATATTGTCTTCATTGCAATTTCATTATGTTTTGGTTGCCATACCTGTTTTCACAGTGTTCAGTGCAAACAAGAATGGCGTCAACCAAAAATCGCCAAAGGGGCACCCTCAAATATAATCTTACCGAATTTTAAATAAAACCGTGAATTCTTATCCAGAAATAGTTTTTATTATTTTTTGAATTACTAAACGGTATTTTTTAATGAAAATAAAATTTATATATTTGTACAAAAGATTTTACAAGTGATATGAATATCAGATTTCTTACATTTGTATAAAATGATATGTCGTGTAACGTTGTATCACGCTCGACATAATATATGAAGGAGTAGTCATCCATTTTTAGTTCTATAAGTTACCGATTCGTTTGCCTATCTATTTTCTAGATCTATCTCCAATGGACGTCATCTAGACCATTGACTGCAAAGTACTAGTCAACAATATAACACCAGATGATATAGAAGATACCAGATAATGTAGAAGATATACCTCTTGAATCAGTATGGTAAGCAGTGACAAGTGTCTATCTTAATACCATATAAACCCAAGACATTTTTTAATTACTGCTACAGATTATATTTGTGGTGGTTAACAAATGGGAGTAAGGGACACTTATTTTACCGTCTTACTCACCCTATAGAATGCTTTGGTCATTTGACATTATATACCGAGTGTTATCTCTGAAAATTTGGTATTGTTATCTCTAGTTCTTGTTGTATTTTTGGTTGCCAGTAAGATATATAATGACAAAGAAAGACTAAAATTTTGAAATTGTCAGTATACACCTTGGATGGTAAATAATGTGAACGAATATAACCAAATGAGTATTTCACCATTGTGTTTGGTAGGCTAATTTTGACAATCTGTAGGATATGTCAGTATGATCCAATTTCGGTAATTAATCTATCTTAGAATGCGTGAAATGTTATTCGATATTTTGAATAGCATAAGCTTGAATACTTAACATTTTAAATATATATATATATAAGTATCAGACTCCTAATTTGATGCATGATTAGAATTATATTCCTTAGTATAATAATATTAATATTTAGATTTCAAATGATTAATTTAAATCTATTAAGTTAAGATTAATTTTGCTTAGAGTGATTATTAAAACCTTTTAATATATTTAAGTAGACCTAGAATTTTCAATGTTTATGACAAATTGTCTATTTAATGTTTCTCAATGATGATTTAGAGTTTACGTAAAAGAAAAATGGCAACACTTATGAGAAATTAAATTAGTTAGCATTACATTTATGAACTCATTTTCGATCACATTGTAACAGGATGAGACAAAGTTTGATTTACGACTGAAAACTTGTTACTTTTATTTAATTAATATGCTTCTGTAAACTGGACGTTATTCCAGTTCAGGCAATGATACTTGTAAATAAAAATTGAATAAAATTCTAAAAGTGAAAGTTCTAGTATTAGAATCAGAATAGACCATAGCTAAGAACTCTTCTTTAAGAGGTATTTTCAAGTTTTATAGTTCTGTTGCAGTTGTTTGTATAATACAATCAATACAACAGTACATACCTGCCAATATAACATTACAATACACACGAGTTTGCCTTTAAAATATTTATTTATACATTATCTAGAAAACATTGCGATGATAGCTGAATATTAATAAGTCACATCAAAAAAGAAATATACTAAGAGCGAGACATTAACATCTGTACATAACTACAAATTTTAGTTTATCCGCTTTAGTTGCTATATAGACAAAACGAAATGTCACGGTGAATACTATGTCACCACAGTTAAAAAAAAAAAAAATAAATATCGTGGCCAAAAAGGTATTAACCTTGAAAAACTTCCTGAAAAGGACAAAACATATAGCGTCATTGAAAAAGAATTACACTTCATTGTGAAAAAGAATTTTTTACTAAAATCAAATTGTCTTCATCTGATATTTTACCACGAGAAACCATTTTCAACTTCAACTTTTTTATTCTTATATTTAAGCAATTTAAATATTTTATATTTGATTTGTTATATTTGTTAAGATAGCTTATAAATTCAAACCACACTGAAACTACCAAATATGGTTCGCAACTCGAGTCAGAAATAAAGATTAGATTAATTGATAAGGAAAACATTTGAATACACGTGACATTTCAGGAGAGATTCTAATCAACAAATCACTGCCTAAATGTCAAAACAAGTATCGCAAACAGAGGCAGCATCTTTTACCACAAGACATCTGGGTGGAAAAAGAATGTCTCCAGACCATGAGAATTCATTCGAAAAGGAAGACATCCGGTCATGCTCTACACCCACTTATCAATCTGCAGAATTTGAATGAAGTTTTCTCTATCGCATAGATCTCCCGCTTCACCCAAAATGACAACGTTCTTTTTTTTTCGTAAAATCAAACAGAATGAAATCTCTGTTCGAATGGCGCTGCAACTGAAGAACGGCAAAATAAAAATGGCGTGACAAGATCTCGCCAAGGGGAAAATTCCTGTCCCTTCCCTTATCGACATGTGTCACTTGCAGATAAAAGAAACTAATTGGTCCATGTTGCTTTGATTTCCCACGTGTCCAATAAATACCACAATGGCTGGATGGGAGATGTCTTTTCATTAACCGAGAATTCGTGGCGCAGACTTAGTCGTCCCTGTGGTGTTATTCCAGCCTGTCCACCTTCTTGTGGTTTAATACAGAAACATATCTTCTGCGCTACTTCAAAATCGAAATTGGCGCTTTTTTTTAGTTAAAGGAAGTAATGATTTAAGTTGAGAAGTCTCAATTTTAGTCATTTCCAATATAAATTTATTTAAATAAAAAAATTTAATGTTACTTTTAGGGCTCAGAATTTTTGATTAAATATTTTTCTGAATATAAGAACACAATTTTCTTCATATAAAGAAACGTTCAACTGTGCTCATTAAAAACATTATATTTATTTACTAATTGGATAATGATGAATTTATTATACGGCAAATATATTATTAGAAATAAAGTTAAATTATGTCACAGAAATTTATCATTCTTAGTAAAAATGTCACACATCAAGTGTAGCTTCGATCTATAGCATGAATTGCTTGTAGCGATGTAGACTGTTATCTATGTAGAAAGAGTTCTTATTCTGCTTGTATCAGAACATCTTTTGCTTAGGGTGGAAGTGAAAATGATTGCATGAAATTAAGGAAACTCGTGGTTTTTAGATAAATTAAAACCTTTGATTTCAAAATTTTGATTAAAGGTTTACAGTAAATACAAATTGAATACTGATTTGAACTCATTGTACAGCTGTTTAAGCCACAATATAATTGATTTAAGTTATACAAAATCGTTCCGGAACTCTTCCCACTTCAAGAACGTGTCTTTTTCTCCTCTTTGAAATTTGACATATATGCGCAATCGATGGTGGTAGAAAAAATACGTATAGCGTCAAACACTACATGTTTTTGTATTCCTACTTTTTTTCGACATCCCAACATTGAATAAATAAATGTTCTCTTTGATTCTTGAAAAACTCTTGTTTTTCCGAATTGCAGGCAACGTGTTTCCTTCTATTGGAAATGTATTGAAACTTGGTTGAAAGCAATCCCGACTTGAATATTTAATATCTTTGTGGTAAAAAAGAATTTTCAAATGTTCCACATCCCAACAAATTGAATATGTACAACAAATCTACACCCACTTGGTGAATCATACATTCTTAAAAATGTTGATGACAAGAATGCATAAATAGAAAATTAAAATTAAATTATGATCAGAATTTGTTCTAATTAAGTAAACACTATTTTTAAAGCCACGGTGGCCTACCATTAGGGCGTAGTTCTCGCTACCTGAAGGTAGTGAGTTCGAAACCCGGCTTAGCCGAAGATCCTACGTATTCACTAATGGCGACTTGGGCACATAAAATATGTCGTAGTTGCAATGTCCTCCATATTCGCATTCCAAATTAAAACCTCTGGGGGTGTTTGGACCCAGGCCATGGGTCTTTTCTGGCTTCAATGTCTAAACTAGAAGACCAGGATGGTGCTGCCATCAGTCAAAGTCCTACTTATGGTTGGGTGCTCTGTTCTAAAATGGAAGACATTCTTTCTAACTTCATTCGCCCAGTCCTTGACGGGCGGGCTCGGCCTCACCAAGTGTCATGAGTAGCAGCAACAAATACTCTTTTCAGTGGAAAGTTTGGGGTTCGATTCCAATTACAGCTCCACAAAGGAAGATTATATATGTATGACTATTAAAGTGGGTGCTTGAGAGTTTTCCGAGTTCCATTCTTTAATAGGGTTGACTATCGATGAAAAATCCTTCATAGAAGACAACATGGAATGAATGCCTTTTAGCAACATGAGAGCCTTGAAATTGTTTTCTTCTGCTAGGTTATGTGCTTTGCAGTGTAAGCGAAGGTACATAATATTATTGCTATCCATGAAAATATATTTTTTTTATATACATAATTTGCAATTTAAATTGAAAAATTAGTAATTTCATCTGTTTATACAAAAGTAAGTTTCTTTAGCGCCGTGCTTTAAATAGAAAAATAATAAAAATTAAATAAATTTCAGTATTGTAGCTAAATATTTTAGAAATTCAACTGTCTTTCATCTAGTGATTATCACACATATATTAAAATACTTTGCAATTTTGTTATAATATTTATGAATTTAGAACAAAAATTCCATCTAAATTATTAATAGACTATACATAACAAATTATAAAAAAGATCAAAAAGATTATTCTTGATTCCACAAAGAAACTAAGTAATTTTAGAACATCAAATTGGCTTATAAGATAATCACATTGATGTTAAACAATAAATCATTGAGCATTCTTTTCTTAAATCCATGCAATAATTTAAATTTTCTTATCAGCTGATATAAAAGGTTAAGCGAAATGGGTGTGATAAAAATCCAATCACTTTCAAAGTCTAAATTTAGAATTTTACTGGTTCGCTGATAACCTATGCACACATTTTTTCGCCACTTTTTTGTTTTAAAGCTATGCAAATATTTAGAATTATAATAACGATAGATACTTTGATAGTATAATAAGGGTGAAGACAATATGTTAATAATAATCATTTTCAGAGAAAACCAAACTTGATTCTTATCAAATATCATAAACTCATTCCCTAATAACTGGTCTGTTATTATTCGAGAGTTCTAAACTTTTAACAGCTAAAGAGTCCATTCAACCAATCAGGTGGCCATAAATAAATCCACGTCACTATATATCACAGCGATGCCGCACCCAGAGATGTCATGAGTTCACCGCTTCACCTTTGGAAAGATGATTAGCAATTCTAATTGAAGATGAGAAATTTCATCTTCGCATTTAACTTCGACGGCATTTCAGGCATGCGCAGTGACGTACTTCGGAAATTCGTAATTTAATTGGTGGGCTGGCCCTCTGACGCGGAAGTAAATGCAAAATGCAGGTTGGGTATAAACTGGGGTATAGCTAAGATTAGATAAATAAATTTAATTGGTTGACATTTAATGTCTGATGCCTTTTCTTATTTTGAATATTTTAAAAGAATAAAATTTTTTATCGTTTGTAATCTAGATAAATCTAGTTATCCATACATCAAATTGTTTTTACAAATTCGAGAGCTTATTTGTTTAAGAATTTTACCCCATGATGTTTAATGATAGTTTTTTAATATTCCTCAATAATTAATATTCGTCACTTTTTACGCAAGAAAATTAATTGGATCATGACCAACAAATTAAAATAGATTACAAAATGCTACAAAAATCTAAACTCTTGTGGAAATCGAATCTTACGAATTGATGAAGTTACACCAGTAAGTCTCCCTGTACCTGATGAGCTTTATAGTTAGATGAAAGCAGCCTGGTGGGAGTGTTAGTAAATTAGAAGCAGGCATCAAGAAGAGGATTCCCGAATATTTGACCTCCTCTCCCAAAGGTATCATTTCACTTGGAAGACATTGCAACCAAGATCTATTTAACGTGTCCCAACTATCTTTAGTGAACACTATGGATCTTCGTTATGATGGGATTTAAACTCATTACTTTCCAATAGTGAGAACGACGACCTAACCAATCACAGCAGTCTAGTGATAAGTGGTGTCTTCTTCATTACGGTTGGCAGTTAATGATTACTGAAATTTCATCAACAAAATGACTCATGGAAATAATCTTAATAGGAAATTAAAATAAACATCTGAGGTGGCATTAATATTTTCAAATTTACACATGGTAAATTAGACTCATCATTTGGAATAGATTATTTTATCTACGATAGAAACGTTACAAAATTTGATGGGATATAAAATGGAACGGGAAATTTCAACTAAGATAAAAGTTCTAAATGTTACTACTGATATTCTAGATGATATTTTTTGTCATATTAAACATTTATAATTAGCAATAAACATTTTCAGGCAGAATTAGCAAAATTAAAGAGTCCTGTCTCATTAATACTTTACTTATTCATCATTAAAACTTACTATTCCATTTTTGCAGCACCAAAATATCCGTTATAAATATCATTCGAAACTAATGCTTTTTAAAAGTCAAGATTTCATATCCTGATATATATGACAATATATAGCAAGTAATAAGTCATTACTTGTTATATTTGTTACTTGTTATTATACCTGTTACTTATTAAATAATACTTGTTAGATTTGCCAAACATATTATCCACTTTCAGAGTTTTAAGCATCGCCTGTTAATTTATGACCACTCAGTACCATAAAATTTATTTTAATGAGTATCTATAACGTTTCCATTATTGTGATCAAAATACTGTAGTCGACTGAAATCGACAAATTTCGTTTGACAGGAACGCGAATTAAATATTTCTGAATGAGCTATCATCCCAATTAACCTCTACAATACTTGATTAATAAATAATAATAAAATGGCAACATGCATATTAACAGACATTTAAGTTTTTTTAGTCTAACTTTGGTAATGCAATGTTATGTATTTCAATTATCATTTTCCTGGTGAAAATTCTCACATTTTGAAGAATTCTAAATTTAAAAATTTTAAAAAAATTTCTTACTAACCAATTTTATGAGTAATCTGTCAACTTTCATTTACAAGTTCAAACTTTTTACAGCTTAATTATAACTAAACGTATATTTTACTTAATAAATATTTTAAATAATTTCTTTTTACTAATTATTAATTAATTTTCTAATGATAAGACATTTCGTTCCAATATTATTATTGAGTAGATTAAATATGATTAAACTTGAACATTGCAAGTGAAATAACATTGCTAAAATTATATTTTTTAGAAAAATAAATAATCTTACATATCTCATCATGAATTATATCTAATCATAAATTATCTCTGTATAACTAAACTATACGCTAAAAATTAACAAGATATAAAAATAACTTGGTTCAGAGTAAAATTATGATTTGTATTCCTATTCCTTTTTTAACAATTATTTTTTATGATAACAAATATTTAACAACACAACTGAATAAAAAACTGAACTTGTAATAAAATATAGTTGATTTTTACCACTTAGTCACAAAATATTTAAGAGAAACGACAAAAAGAATATAAAATTACTAATCAGTAAAAAAATATTCTGTTAAAATATTAATCAATATCGACTATTAATGATTAGAAATAAGTTTGGCTTTATTTATTTCTGCGTGTTGGTGTCAGCTGTGATTCATTAGAATAAGAACTTAATTTTTTTGCCAACAGCCTAATTACTCAGTCGATTACTCCTCCCCTGTATTTCTCAGGGGTGCTATTGTACCACCAGCTCGAATCCCACAACGATTAAGCGAAAGTATTGATTTTTGGACGCTTTTCTAGGCCATGAGGCGTTCCGGCTGCAGTGACAAGTTGGCGCACTTGGCGTTACGAAACACGAATTTATTGAGTGGAATCTAGTAATTTGGTGACCAAATATTCCTATTTGGCAGATCTGAAATTTCGTACTAATCCTTTTCCTGAAGTTCTATTAACGCAAAGATAATACGCTCCAATCAACACAAGAAAGATTCTAAATCATTTCATTCTCGAACCATACAAATTTATGTGAAGTTTAAGTTTCCCATAAACAAATAATACCTCATTAACTGTACTAAATCGATTGTAACTGGTAATTCGTCCTATGTAATTTAGCGCTATCCTTTACTGTGAAATTTTATTAGGTCAAAGATTAAATGCTCCAGTCAACAAATATTCGAATACTGCCACTTCTATAAAATACTTTAATCCACTTCAATCTTGAATCTTTCAAATTTCTAACAATTTCAAGTTATCAACAGAAAACTAATATCGACTTCTTCTCTCTATAACTGTCCTTTATTCATTTTAACTGCTAATTCAAGCAGTTTAGTTGGCTTACCTCTTATTGTACACGTGAAGTAAGTAAAATGAGTTATATACATAAAGAAATTACCAGTCAATTTTTTTTCTTTTTCTTTTTTTTTTTTGTTCCCCTCCAAGAGTGAATCAACGATGAAGAAAATATCACGTGACAGCCCTCATCTATTGATCACTGTGTGATGCCCCCACCGTATTATTTTACTTAATTGTGATTTGTGTTTGCTTTGTGATTATTATTCAAAGTATGCCCCTTCTGTAAGGTGCCTTGAAGTAGGTGTGGTTTTCAAGTTTATTCTTTGTTAAACTCAGTGCAACGCGTTATTTACAGTCAGCTTTCATTTTCAGAATTTAGTCAAATAATGACCTTAAATTTACAAGAAAAAAAAAATAGTTTTAGGTTAAGTAAAGATATGTGTACCAAAAAAATAAATTCTATGAAATTCAGATATCTGATTTTCTTCATGATTTCTCTTCCATATAGCTATTTTTAAAAAAGAATTTATAGGTATAAAGTAAGAAACAAGTTTCAGATAAAGTGGTAAATTTTAAAATAATGATAAATTTTTATTTTAAGCTCTGGCAGCCTTTTATAAATCCGTCAATTCTTATGAATGACTATCATCTCGACGCACAGCGCAGATGGTTAACAAGTCATCATAATCATAGCGTTGATTATTATATCTATTGTTAGATATTATCCTTCATTTCGTAAGTAATGAAACGATATCATCTTATTTTCTTCCATATGCGCGGGCTCGGATTTCTGATTTTAATCTGAATTCTAGTTTTCCTTGGCTTTTGCATTCTGTTGATGTAATACTATTTTTGGAACTTTTGGAACACTTTTTTTTAATTTTGACGTTTCTATTTAGTTTGAGGCCTTTAATTTAAACATTTCAACCTACTAACATAAAAATTACATTATAATCCATAATTTTTGCCTTTTTGTTCTATTTTTTTCTATGACCAGAAAATCACTTCAAATTTTAAGATTGAATACCCCTATCGAGTATTTTTAGAATGTATAATGGAAGCACTTTGTATTCGATCCATTAGTATAATGGCAAATTTTTATTCGCGAAACTGTAAGGAATAAGGATCTTATGAAAAGAAATATTTCATAATTTTTCTAAAACTGATTTCTTATTTTAAAAAATTTTATAAATGAAAAGTAAGGTAAAATTATACTTGAGGGTGCTCTCTTGGCGATTTTTGTTTGGTGCCATTCCTGTTCGCGCTGAACACCTTGCAAACAGGTGTGATGGCCAAAACATAATAAAATTATTATTCAAATCATACAGAAACTTAACATCTTATTTATCGAAGTCATTTTCAGCACCAGAAGATCCAACAACGTAAAACTAACTAATAGAATACTAACTAACTTAACAAATATAACGATAGTTACATTAGTTAACCAATTAGAACACGATTGGGTTTTGCACAGCTTGGAGATCAATCACGATCCCAACTTGGCGAGAATCAAGGGAGCACCCTCAAGTATAGGCTAACCAAAATTAATATTATTAAAATTTTACAAATCAACGTATGTCTGCACTATAAATATGACCACAATCAATGGTCATAAAAACAAAAATGCAGTAAAAATGATTCGTTGTACTTTTCATAATGATGTTTAGTTTCTTATGTGAAAAATTTTGCTAGTTATCTCTGTATTATGATCTGTATTTCGTGAATAATAGTCACGAAAACTTGAGGCTTAATATTAGTATACGCAAGACGGTGAATTTGGCAACATTAGGGATGTTCGGCGACATTTTAGAAAACAAAACAAAGCTTACGGTTTGTAATTATAGATTTGGCGGAATTCGGTGGGTTATTGCTTTTTATACATTTTTCATCACAGTTATATTGCTTTTTTATCATTTTGCATTTATTTTCTTTCTATTCATGTTTATACATTTGCCATTTTTGAGATTACCATTTTCTTTTCCATAGTCATTTCGCCGTTGGCATCAATTTTAAGACAATCGTCGACGCCTCATTTTGCCGTTAGCTAAACTTTTGAAAATCGAGCCAAACGTGTAACGTATATACTCGGATTTTACGAAACTAGATTAGTGTAGTGATGATTAAGTCACACACACACGAAAGAAAATGATATTAAGTTCAAATTTTTAAAATTTTAAGCTTCTTATAAATTTAATTGAATAAATAATATTTTATTAGCCATTAAAAATTTATTCCTTTGCGCTGTCTAGGGCAAACACAGTCCTTTTTTCATAACTTCTAAATGTATTGTTCAATATGGAACATTTCAAAAGCTATTGTGAATAAGTTCATACTTTAATAAATATTTTTTTACATAAACTGTGAAACAACGACTAAAATATTCTTCTGTTGATATTTGTAGATAAAATTAAAGAACAATATTAATTTTCTCGACTTCATTTTTCTGGACAAACAGCTTTGGTTTTCGAGTGAGTATATGACTACATTAATGAATTCGCAATACAAATAATTGGAATTACTTCATATGACGTCAGTATTCCAATATCATCAGTATTTCTTGATTTTTTTACTTTATGAATAAGTTAGCATTTTTCTTTTTTGAGAAATCATAGAAAAAATTGAGACTAACTTAAAATATTAAAAGATAAAAGTGCATGCTTTTAAATTTTCCTTGTGAAATTTTCTAGTAAAAAAAATAGTAATAAATAAATTCCTTATTTTATTTAATAATGTGCAACTAAAATACTAACTTAAATGTTTATAAAATTTTTGAGTTTTATATTTAAAATATTTAAAAACTCGTAGAAAAAGTAAAGATATAAGCACATTTACCTAATTTCAAACTTTCCATGATCGAAATCTATAGGACGATAGTTAATTCACGTGATGATTTCATTATGCGCCACCTGGTGATGAATGGACTCCATTGTTCTTTTCATTGCCAGTGTTAAGTATTGTATATTTTATCTCATATGAATAATTTTACCATAATTTAGATAAAGTATTTTCAATGTAAATTCTATGAATATTAAACATTATTTCCATTGAAATATTATATATATATATATATAATTCCATTATTTGAGAATTTTATGTAGCGTAGATTTAGTAAACTTTTCAACATCAAAATCAGCAGTTTCCTAAAAATCTTCCTTCAATTAATAAAAATATTTTATTAAAGAAAATTGGAAGATTATTACTATGAAAATTATTTAAAAATCATTATTATGTACTAATAATTAATATGCGATTATTCACATTTTAATTATATTTTAATTAAAACATTAATGTGAATAATTAATTTAATTATAATAATTTAACAAGTATATTTTAATTTTGAAAATAATAAATATTTAATTATTGAAATGTATTAAATATTTAATAATTTTAATATTTCAATTCTTTGTAGATTAATTTTTACAATTATTTATTGATTGAATTATTAATAGATTGATAATTTTCCAAATGTTATGCGTATTTTATTTTTTATACTGTTATTTTTATGTAAAAGCCAACTCAAGAATAATGTTGAGATTATTTATATTGCTTTTAAAATGCTAAATTCACCTTTTGCCCCAAAATTAAAAAAAATAGCTTTGAATACTTTATGCAATCTAAAGAATCCCTTTCAAATTTATTGTATTTATTAAAGTTAATGGCTAACTATCGAACTCTATCAAAACTTAGAAAATAATTTTTTTCAATCAAAATATCGATTAATTATATTTCAGTGAATTGAAGGGGCGTTGTGAAATTCGACTCGCGAATTCCCAGACATGAGATTACAAGTTATAGCTGAAGACCATTAACCAAGCCCTGTCGAACAATCCCTTATCAGAAAACAATTTGGCGTAACTATTATCCACATCTGCGCGTTGGTCCATATATCAAAGCAATTTTGACATGCCCACCTTCAACAATTCACTCTTTCTCTCATAATTAGACCGTTGTTATTAAATGTCCCTAATTTGTGAGGGAAACTTTGTAATTTTAAAGCACTTAAATATTCTATTATTTTGGAAACAGACTTTTGTTCTGTAGTTATCTCTAAGCCTGGTTATTAGTGACCGTGGTTATGAAATTTAGAACAACAAGCATGCTTTTGCCAGTAATTTTCCTTGAGATGTAAAATGTGAGGAAAGGCTACAAAGCTCTCAGAATGTACAGTTACCCGGATGTGTTTATTTAATGATTGACCTATTTTGATTAATAAAGAATAATGGAGATATAAACACGCATGCGGATAGCGCTGATTTATGGAATAATACACATATTTTTTTACAGATTGAAAACTCCAGTACGCAATATCCTTTTCATACTTATATAACTTTATTTCGTAACTTTGTGTGTTATTAATTTTGAGCAAAATTCAATTTTTCTTTGAATATCTTTTTATAACTGCGTCTACATTTTGTAGAATAATGGATTGGAAGCTTACATCACCAGATACAGAACCACAGAACTAGATGTTTTAGAAATTGGAGAGAATGTTTATAGAAAAGAAAAAAAAACATCAAACCTAGGTGATGCAAAGGACTGGATTATAGACATAATAGCTGACACGCCTATAACTGGCGAGAAACTAAGCACCTATTCATTTTCTCTGTGCGGGCTTGTTTTACACAGAAAATAAAAGGTAATATTAAGGATTCATACTGAGTGAAAGAAAAGCTATTCGAATATTACAGGACTGAAGGGATTAAAAACGATAATTTTAAATAATAAATATGTAAAAATTATATTCCATATTCTTATCAATGTCATTTTTAATATTATCTGGAAGATGGAAAGATCCCCGTTCAATAACTGTAATTTCTTAAAAGTGAAAATCTATCAGAACATGGTACAAAAAAATGTAAGATTACTGCAATAAAAAAATAAAATTAAAATTTTTAAGCAGTAAAAAATTTTTAATCTTATAAATTGAGAAAAACGTTTCTACGTAAAACATAAATGCTTGAAAATATATTGGGTTAGGGAAAAAGAAATCTATTAAATTTACTTAACGTAACTTATTTCGAATACACTTTTTAAAAAGATTTAAAATTGTTTTAAAGCAGCTACGAATGCTAATATGATGTCAATTTTTATAATTTTTGGTATTTTAACGACATTTTTGAGGACCTTGTACCCATGCGAAGTGCAACTTTAATATCAAAAATACCTAAATTAAATCGACGATAGCAAAATTTCACGTAATTGATTGTTACAGTATCGGGACCATAAACATCTTTCACGATATTAACCACCTGGCTTGAATATATTCATCATTATAAAAAGAATAAAATGCATCGAATTTTTCGTTTTCCATTTTTAACATCCTGTGATTTACAGCTGAAACAATCAAATAAAAAACAGCAAGAGAATTTTTTAGATTCAAATGTCACCTTTCCAACGAGCATAAATCTGAAATTGTTTGATAGAAACGTCTACTGAGAAAAAAATGGATTACTTTTTCCCCCAATATTTTTTTTAATAATTGAGTTTAAGACCCAGTTAATTATTGATTTATTAATATAGTATCTTCATTATTTTATAAAATTATAATCAAAAAATAAGGTCCCTTGATTTTCTGCTAAATGCTTAGTTTTTGAAGAATTTTGTTACCCAATAATAGACCTGCAAAGATGACAGATCCTGATGAGATGAAAGATCCAAAGATAAAAGATCCAAAGATGAAAGACCTGCAAAGCAAAGATCTGAACCTGCAAGACCTGTTTGTTGAAGAATTTTTGTTAATCGATATCCCTTTAACGAAACATTTTATTTTATTCGAAATCTTACTGAAACACTTTCAGAATTGTGTCTAGTGGTAAGGGGTTGTTGTTACTTCAGCATTAATACCCTGTACCTAACCATGAATTGGGCTGTACCAATAATCTGGAAGCAGCCGTGTAGGAGTCTCCGTAAATTAGAAGCAGAGATCAAGCAGAAGAACCCTTACCCAATAATAGACCTGCGACCTCGAGGGGTATCATTTCACTTGGAGGACATTGCAACAATGACTTATTTAACATGCTCCAACCACCTTATTGAATTGACGGATCTTCGATAAAACTGGAAATTGAACTTACATTTTTTCCTATTATGAGAACGACATCCAAACAACAGTAGCCTTGTGTTAAGTGTGGCTTTTTCTTAGTGGAAGTTCATGGATTGGATCGAAGCAACTTTTGAACTATGGAAGATGAACGTTGCACTCCATGTATAACTATCGAGGTGAGTGCTTGAGCGTTTTCATTGTTTTCTCTGCAACACCACGTACTCATCATCTATAAAAGACCTGAAAGTTAGAGGCATGGTCAACTCCTTAGAAAGGCTGTTAGGCTGGTCAGTACTAATAGCTACCCACATTTTAAATGGAACGTCTTTTTGTCTAAGATAAATATCACTGAAAGAAGGAAATCTGACAGTAAAAACCGCAACAAAAAAATTAAGGAACATTTTTTGGTACGCAATGGACCAATAAAAAAAAACACTTGTCTACAATTTTATAGTTTTACAAAAAATGATTTAATATATGCCATTTAAATACTTACCTCATTAACGACCTTTTCGATATAACTTAAAAAAAATCTATCTTATAAATTTGAAAGAAAAAAAAAAGCCATATTTATTTCCCTAACTTCTGTCAATGAAGTAAAAAATAATAATTCATAAATTTTCAAACTTTATTGTTGAATCTTGCAAAGCTGGGCGAAATAAATGATATAAAAAAGAAAAGTTGAATATATACTTTATAATATAAGCATTAGAGCGCTTTCTCTCATTATTTATTGTACCATATTTTTAACCATTTCTTTATATCAGCCTTCATGGAATTTTAGTTTTTGTATTTCGTAGCTTACGCCATGTCTAAAAAGCGAAATTTATTGTTTCTGTTTTTTCCCCACCCCTCCCTTTCCAAGGAAAATGTTATTAATATTTAAGTATATTTCTCTTTTCTTTATTTTTGATATTAAATAAAGCTTCTATTTTATGTCTATATTTGCTTAAAAAATATTATACTTAAAGTACGTTTAACTGTGAGAAGTCATAATGACATTCAAATGATATGATTGGGTATGAAATATTCGAAACTTTGATCGAAGATCTACCAATCAAAAATTTTAAGATATTTTATTGGTTGGCGCAATGCAAGTGGCATCATTTTATCATTTTATGTAAATTGGAGTCCAGTTTTATTTCAATTTTTTCTTTATTTAGAAGGAAACTCTCACAGAATGCGCACATATATATGTTTAATATTTTTATTTTCCATCTTCTCGCAGTTCTCTTATTTTTTTCTATTTTTACTTATTCTATTATTCCTCATTATTTTCGTTTCTTTTCTTAATGTTTCATCTTGTTCTTACAAGAAATGTTTTTCTAATTTTATAGGAATAATATTTCTTTTGAGTAATTCAAGTAATTTTATTATTTCACTAATTATGCTAAAAATTTATAAAATTTTTTTTTTCTGTTCTTTAGTTAATTTTCTTTTGCCTTAGCGAATTATACACACATACATACATATATATATACATACATACATACATACACACACACACACACATATATATATATATATATATATATATATATATATATATATATATATACACTTGCCAGAAAAAGTCTGCATACAAACGCACAGTAAACATTCTAGGAAGTACAAAAGTACATTATAGTGTCAATATTAATTTGATTTTTATATAAAGTAATTTTTTAACAATTCCTTAAATATCATTAACAATTTCAGAATGATAATGCTTGTTTTTTCAAAGTTATAATAATAATTAAAAATTACACAAAAAGTTATCAGAAAAAGTTTGCGTACAGTTACAAATTACGAAGATATTTGGAAATTAATCTTCATTTTTTAGCCTATGCGAGCTTGTATGAAATGAAATATTGTCTGAATTTATTTTTTACTATTTATTAATTTTATCTCTTATGGTAATACAACCAATAGAGCAAAAAACTGTCTTTGGTTGTCATGATACATTTTAAACAAGTAGACTTAAATGGATTCTAAAGGAAAAGAGATTGTTCCGGACGAAAGGAAAATCATCTTAAGAGTAAGGAATGAAGGTAAAACTCTCCGAGCGATTGGAAAAATAATTAGAAGAACTCATTCTTCTATCCAAAGAGTGATCAATAATTACTAGTCATCGAAATCTGTTATTTCAAAGCCGTGGAGTGGCCGTCATCTAAGCTGACTTTACAAGAAATGAGTCAACATCATGAAATCCTAACAAATTCAACATCCTGAAACCCGTGCATTTAAATCTAAAGATTACTGAATCTCAAATAGTAATTGATATTAGAGAAAGGTTTAAAAAAATCTTTTCGTGAAGATACAAGGCGAAAAATACTGAAAAAATCCTGCAATCATGGCCGTCTAGCACGTAGAAATCAGATATTTCAATTCTTAATAAGCAAAAACATTTAAATTTTGCCACTGAATATGTAAATAAACCTTCTGAGTTTTGGTGAAAAGTAATAAGAGAATTGGAAAAAGTAAGCATCTGATGAAAGCAAGTTTTGTATCTTTGGCATCAAATGACGTAAACTGGTGTGGAGAAAATAAGGCAAGGCTTTTGAGAAGCAAAATCTTGTGTCTGCAGTTTAAAATGGTGGAGGTGGCCTAATGATTTGGGGGGTACATGGCAGCAAATATATTAAGTCGATAAACTTTTATAGACTTCACTTTAGATCATACGAGGTATCTAAATATATCAAATCAAAATTTGAATCAGAGTGCACAAGATTTAAATTTTAATGATGACTGTTGGTTTCAACAAGACAATAATCTAAAATACACTGCCCACAACGTCAAGTTCTGGCTGTTGTATAATATCAAAAATCAGTTGAATACTCCTCCACAACCACCAGACTTAAATCCCATCAAACACTTCTGTGGCTTTTTGGTACACAAGATTCGGCAATATAACATACCATGCTGAAAAGAATGATTATGATGGAATGGAATAATATTTTTTCTGCTGAAAACACGAGGCTAGTTCACTCAATACCTAAACGATAGGAAGAGATTCTTAGACAGAAAGGTTTTCCAACCAGATATTAAAGTTTAAAACAAAGCTTCTATGGACTGTCAATTAAAGACTCTTCTTATCTTTACGCAAACTTTTTGGGACTGCTTTTTCACAGTTTTTAATTATTATTATAAAGAAACAATGTGTGTTATCTTTCTGAAAGTGGTATTTATATTTAAGGAAGTATTAAAGAAATACTATATAAAAATTTAATTAATGTTGACACTTTAATGTACTTTTATTCTCTCTAGAATGTTTACTATGGGTTTGTAGGCAGACTTTTTCTAGCAAGTGTATCAATTAAGGAAAAATCACAAAAATGATGATAAAACAAAAAGTTAGGAGTTAATTTAATGAAACTTATACACCTACAACACAAAGAAAGGTACGAAGTAACATAGAAAGAAATCTCCAGACAATTTCAGAGTTATAAAAATTAGCACATATATATACAATGTACAAATGGGAGGTGAAAATTTGGTATAGGAAAAGTACCTTTAAACCCTTAACCGCCTGGGGTTCTGTGAAGAAAGTACTTCATTTTTGCTACTTTAAAGCTACACTACTTTAAGGCTATAATAATTGAGTGAGAAAATCTTGTTGAAGGCTGCAACAAATTAATGTGACTTAATAATTAATATTTTATTAAAAAACTATATATAATTAGTTTTCAATTCTATCTAATACGTTATATTTTTATATATTTTATTTGCTTTTCTTTTCTTTTAGACGCCCTAGATGTAGGTTAGACATAGAGTTGATTTCTACAAAGCGGAAGGTTGTACGTTTGATTCCGGGTGCTGCTGAGCAGTGAAAGCTATTTGCTGGGAGGTTTTTTGCTTTTTTTATGCTTGTCCTAAAAAAGTGTTTGTCCAAAAAAAAAAAGAAATGATGGTTCAGAAAATTTTCTATATTTTCTTAAAATATGTGACCCATTATGAAGAGCTCTCCCAGAAATTAATAATGTGTGGATATTGAAAAACCTTACATCAGTTTTCAATTGTTTGTGACAATCTCTTAAATTCCATTTATTAATTTTTTCATCGTTCTAAATATTAGGTTCCCTTTCAACATTTACCAGAAATACTGAATGAAATTCCTCTCTTTATACTCTTTACCTTCTGTATTTATTTGCAATTTTGCAAGTTATTAATAAATTTTATCTTAGCAAATATGAATTTGGTGTTTTGTCTTAGTATATTTATTTCTTGTGTTATCTTCAAATTAAAACACTTTTGTGGTATGGGGCGTCTGTATGTAATGGCTTGATTTAGACTTCTGTCACCAGCTGTTACAGGAGAGCCATTCTTCATTACAATACTTTCAGAGATCAGTCAGGAAAGGTTGTTCTCGCTATTCAAACGAAGTGTGCTTGATCCAGGGACCGGCTGAAGACTAATGTGTTCACTAAGTGCGACTGGGGCAAATGATATATAGGAGGAATACACAAAGGCTTAGGGATTTCTTCTTGGACACTGCTTCGAAAAGTAGAAAATACACCATGGCTTGTAGTGCTGCCATCTAGTGTCCATTGAAAGAAGGAATATGAACTCATCAGACTTGACAAGGAGCTGTACTCTCTGCCAGGATCAGCAAATGTCAGGATTGAACTTGACTGGATTTGGGATTGGCAAAAAATGCTAAATAAATAGTAACAGAGATGACTCAGTTCCCAAATACTTGTGTATCTAGATAAAAAATAGAGTCAACACTCCTGCTGAACACCCGCCGTCATCTTTTGGGTCATTAAAAATGTCAAGAACTTTCTTGTTTATGTTATAAATCATTATTAAACACGACATGTGCATTTACTAAAGACAAATAGAAAGACATAAATAAAAGCGTAACATTTTAATGATATTTGTATATCATTGACAAATTGTTTTCTTTGAAGATCCTTCATTTTTAAGAAACGTAATCTGAAAATTATTAAAATGTTTCCAACTAAAAATTTGTATCAGTTTATTGAAAAAAAATTAATTCATATTTAAAATTTGCCAAACTGCATTATCCATCTGGGATGTTTTTACTTTTAGGATAGACTGATTGCAAAAATCACTTTTTAATGAGTCTCATATTTTCTGTTTCAGTGACTCTCAACTTTTTCAGTCGCCAATTTCAAAATTTGGCGGCACTTAAAGAAAAAGAAAAAAGTTGCCTATTTACGAATAAAAACTTAACACTGTGTATAGTTTATGATAAAAATTTTGAATGTAAAATAAAATAATGTAACATGTTCTATAAAAACAAAGGAACATTTGTTATTTTACTCGTACTGGAAAAGCATAATAATTTTTACTATTTACATTTCCAAAATTAGCCACCCAACCTGTCTAGTGGTTAGCTTAACTGACTACAAATGGGAAGGACCTGGATTCGAACCCCGGCTCGGGCATGGATGTACTTTCTCTCTCTCTGTGTTTCTTGTCCTTTTCTCAGATGATGGATGAATGTGGCCCGTTCTACAAACGAGTCTGTGGTGGTTTGGAGTGGGAGATGCTACTCGTACCTCCGTGACTTGGTTCCCAGGTGCCCACCGGGTAACGATAAAATGAGTAGCAGTTTCCGGCCTTGTTGCGGCAAATGGGCTAATGTACTTACTTGCTCAAGGGTACCTGCCCTTAGAAATAAAAAAAAATTCTAAAATTTTTTGGCACATTTTAAGAATTTAGCAGCACACAAAAGTGTCATGGCACACTGATTGAGAATCACCGCTCTGTTTAATAATGGTATAGTGAAAATCTAAATCCTAATAACTGTTGAAAAAATTTTTGTAAATATTAAAAAACTCAATCTAATCAAAAACGATAGGAATTGAAAATCAAAATTCCTCCAGCTAAAATGCAGTCCAGCTTCCAAGATGAATTAATAAAACACAAGCAAATTGAGTAGCTGTATAAATATTTACATGAAAACTTTTTGCTTGCTAAGCATATTCAAATCAAAAAAATTTTTTGCTTCTTGTAATTCTCATACGCTTGGGAAATGTTGTTTTTTTTTCCCAACAAAATCTCTGCTTAATTTTACTATTGAATATCATTTATAAAAATAGCGAATAAAGAATACACTTTAAATAGCATTTAAAGAAACAGATTAGCACTGCATTTTCAAGGATAAATCCTATTCAAATGAGTATCTATTAAATCCAGATCTGGAAATGAATATTTATTAATGATGTGCCACACAAAATGATCCGAAGAAATATCATTTATTCGGCGCGACAGTCGAAGAGAGATGGTGCGAGGCCATTAGAATATTGACAAGCCCCGTGAAATAGTGAAGGAAAAGACATGACATACGACCACCAAACAGTGGTAATCTTTCGGCGGCATTTATCTTGTGCAGATCTATGAGATAAGATCTTTATCTATGGACAATTTGTGGCGAAAGGGGAAAAACAAGTTGCTGACATTAATCATAGAGATGCACTTCCAAAAGTATAAAATACGACCCTTCTCTAAGATGTAAATTATTTTTTTTACGCTTAATTAAATACAAAAGAGTCTTGTTTATCAATTTCCCAATGGGGTCTGTAATTTGGAATCGTAAAAAGATAGATGCCATCTGTCATTATTCTTTCAGTTTGTTCTGCTTAGAATATAAAGATGGTTTATGTGCAAAATATTTGGTAGAGTTACTTTATTACCATTGTAAAAGTTTTATGTTGTGCTTGTTATAAACGAATACTTTTTTGTGACTTGCTTTATCTGAAAATTTGTTTAAATACGAAATTAAGTGTTATACATTAGGTATCTATATAAATTGAATCATTCTGTTTGCACATTGAATACTTATCCAGACTTGAATTCAGAACAGTTGTATTGAAGGGAATTTAAACCAGAAGTCTTCTTCCTAGGTCTTCTTCTAACTTTAAAAAAAAATTCAGTTTCATATTTTAATTAGTTTTTAATTTGAAAAGCTCATTTGAAGGCCCTGTAAATAGATTATGTCATCGTGTAATTTATTTAGGCAATTTAATATTTATTCCACAACGGAACTTTTCTCGCTTCAAGAAAGAAGCTTGTGTTTTGTTTCATCGTCCCCCTTCTTCCACGGTAAAATTTATTTTAAAAAAAGTAAATAAGAAAATTGGTATTTATTATTTTTTTCGATTTTTGAGAAAGAATTCTTCTTTCTTCATTGTCGAGATTGTATTTTCGACTGTACCAATACCCCCAGTAAACGCAATGGAACGCGAATGTAGTTAATCCAGATTTACATATTTAATAATTTCGTAGTAAAACACATTCTCAAGAGTTTTACATTTGTTTTATACTAATTTGTTTGATTGATTGATTGATTCAATTTGTTTTATACTGATCGATACTTGAAACCACACTTTGTAGTTTAAAGCAATGCTTCGGTCACAGTTAAGTAAATAACGTAATTTTATTTAAATAGTCATTTCCCCTTAAAAACTATATTTCCAGAAACATGTTTCCCACTAGACACTATACCCTGCCAAAATTGGCAGACTTGATCCGCTAATTTGTATATATATATATATATATATATATATATATATATATATATATATATATATATATATATATATAAAAGATGGATAAAATGATATGCAAGAATTTATGGCTCACCGTGGTATTGTGGTTATATCATATTGGTCTTTGTCTAGATGAGAGGATTGGGAGATTTCCAACTTCTTTTGCAGTACTTGATTAAAAATCAATAATAGAAAATCCTCCACATCATACCTGGGATACCTCCCAGGTATTAAATATGTAGTACATCTCAAAGAAGCCTTGCAATAGCTTGCAGAGTTAAACGATATATATATATATATATATATATATATATATATATATATATATATACATACAGTACTGGCCATTAAAATTGCTACACCAGGAAGAAATGCAGATAACAAAATGATATTTATTGGACAAATATATTATACTAGAAATAGCAAGTGATTAAATTTTCAAAACATTTGGCTTGATAGATCCTGAGAAATCAGTTCACAGAACAACTACCTCTGGCAGTAATAACAGCAGTTATACGCCTGGGCATTGAGACAAACAGAGATTGGATTGCATGTACAGGTACAGATGCCCATGCATCTTCAACACGATGCCACAGTTCATTAACCGTAGTGACTGGCGTTTGGTGACGAGCCAGTCGCTCGCCAACCATTGATCAGACGTTTTCTATTGGTGAAAGATCTGAAGTACCTGCTAGCCAGGGCAACAGTCGAACATGTTCCGTATCAAGGAAAGTCCGTACAATACTGGCAACATGCGGTCGGGCATTATCCTGCTGAAACGTAGGGTTTCGCAGGGCTCGAATAAAGGGTAGAGCCACGGGTCGTAACACACAAGAAATGTAACATGCACTGTTCAAAGCACCGTCAATGCGAACAAGAGGTGACCGAGACGTGTATCCAATGGCACCCCATACCATCACGCCAGGTGATGGGCCAGTATGACGATGACGAATGCATGCTGCCAGTGTGCGTTCACCACGATGCCGCCAAACACGGATGCGACCATCATGATGCTGTACATAGAAGGTGGATTCATCTGAAAACATGACGTCTCGCCATTCGTCCGCCCAGGTTCGTCGTTGATCCCACCATTGAAGGCGCTTTTGTCTATGACGCAGCGTCAAGGGAAGCCGCAGCCATGGTCTCCGAGCTGAGAGTCCATGCTGCTGCAAACGTCGTCGAACTGTTCGTGCAGACACTTGTTGTCTTCCAAACGATCCCGTTTCTTGACTCACGGCTCGTGACATGGTTGCACGATACATTACGGCCATGCGGATAATATGCCTGTCTTCTAAGCTGCTAGTGATGGGTGGCCGTTGAGATCCCGTATGGCGTTCCGTATTACCGTCCTGAACCCATCGATTTCATATTCTGCTAACAGTCATTGGATCTCGACCGACGCGAGCATCAATACTGCGATAAGATAAACCGCAATTCCGGTACGCTATAATTCGACCTTTATCAAAGTCAAAAACGTGCTAGTACGCATTTCTCCTTCTTACATGAGGCATCGCAACAACTTTTCACCAGGCAACAACGTTCAAATGCAATTTGTGTATGAGGAACTGGCTGAACAATTTCTTCATTTAAACACAATGTAGGTGTCGCTACTGGCGCCTGCTTTGTCTGAATGCGCTGAAAAGCTAATCATTTGCATATCACAGCATTTTCTTCATTTCGTATAAATTTCACGTCTGTAGCATGTCGCCTTCTTGGTGTAGCAATTTTAATGGCCAGTAGTGTATATATATATATATATATATATATATATATATTAAATCAATTCCCACTTTGTTCAACAAAGAAAAATTTTATTTTTAAGTTTTTATTAAATTTTGCATTTTCCATTTCTGAAGTAAGGGTCGACACTGTTTGTTTGTTTTGCTTATTACTTCGATTATTTTTATACTTGGACGATATTCAATCCAAAAATATGAAAATTCTACGTCAACGCTAGATCAAATTTGCCTTTCCAAAACAATTTTTTCATTTCACTATATTATAGAAAATTCTGTATAAATTGTTTTCATTCATTTCTTTAAATTAGAAAAAATTCTCACTCACATACACTTTCTATCACTTTCCCTCATTTATTTCAAAACTACAAAGTAAAATTTTCAAAGGAAATAATGAAATCGTTCACAAAGTGATAAAAACAAATGAATTTAAGAGTGTAAGCAATGGAAAATGGAAAGAGTAACTTTTGATGCCAACAGATGGCACCACTACACAGCAATGTATTTTTGTCTCACATTAATCTAAAATTAACTAATTAAATTTAAATAATGAATTGATATTTGAAAAAACTCGATTCCTATCAAGAGTCATTCACTAAAAGTTTAGAAATATTTATTTGAAGTTGAGTGGATGAATAATTATAAACACGAAAAATTTGAACAGAGAGAGAGAGAGTTTGTGAATTAATAGTAGAAAATTAAATAAAAAACATTTAAATTGTCATTACCGATTTAAACTAACCATAAAGTGTATGTTATGATTTATTTATTGTTTGCATAAACAATCAATTTAAGGTGCTTTACATGCTACATGAAATAAATTTATCTTTATTTAATGATTAATAAGTCTTTATTTTTTAATAGCGGTATCGAGGCAAAATCTCCAATAATATATAAAATAACCCATCTCACTAAGATATTGGTCAACATTTTCTTTCTAACTGCTCACTGAAGAGCTCATCCCACAAATATACTTGTTTTGGATTGGTGGACGAAATTATATATTCAACATTATTATTTGTATATTCAACATATTGGTGAAAACGATTATTTGCTTAACTCACAGACCAATTAGAAATAAAATAAACTGACATTCACATGATCTCAACTGTAATGAAAGAAACAACCACTTTATATGGTTAATAAAATTAATAAATGACCATATTACTCGTTAATAAGGTAATAGATTTTTGGAACATGATTTCATCATTTATGATAAACTAATAAAACATTAAAATTTTTGCTCTTTAGAATTCAGAGTTACAACAATTATTAATAAAAATTTAAATATAAAAAAATTGTATGTATATTAAATTTTATTTCAAATAATATGCGAAGAATACACAATATGCGTATTTATGTAACATTCGTAGAGTTTAGAAGAAATCACATAAAGGAAAAAGGGAATTATGAAATATATCTCATTTGTTGCTCATTTCCAGTAATTTAATTTATTTGCGATATGAATCATTTTTCTTTTTATTTCTGTCTTTCTATTCTATTTTTTAAATGTGTTTGCACTTTTTTGTTCTATTATTAACCACAAAAATCTCCCTTTTATAACAATAGAAAATACTTTTGATTTAGAGTTGATACATTCTATAACAGTTTCCACTAGAAAGATGAGTATTTTGACTTAGGAGAATGGCAACACTGAATATAAATAAAACTGCGTCATTCCTTAGCCAAGAATTCATGCACAAATCTTGATCCTTGTCAAGCGCATAAGTAGCTGCAAAAATTATTGTATCTTAAAGGGAGCATTCCAAAAAATACATAAAGTCCCGAGGAAGAATTGCAGTTTAATAACAAAAAGCTTTATTCCACCAAGATAAACAAAATAGGCTCTGTTATATTTTACGATAACGAGCGCCATGTTAGGCTTAACGACAATGGCCGGTCGCTTCATCTTCAATAAAAATAACTCGCTTTCTCGAGCATACGCCTTTCACTGGTAGCGACGGCATCTACGATATGGCTTTCTTTTATTACCAGAAGAAGGAAAGTTGAACAGTGAAACTTAGAATAAATTATGCAACCCCAGCAGATATTTGTCGGAATACACAGTCGCCTTTTTTACTCCAGTGAGTAAGAAAAAATGAAAGGAACTGATTGTAAAATAGTTCTAATTTGCAGTAGAATACCATTACAGAAAAACAAGTAAGTTTTCCTTTTTTAACTTTAGAATAAAATGACTTTTAATATACATACAAAATAGCTTTTGGTTTGAAAATATTTTACTTAAATATTGATAAAACCTATAATAATAAAATTGACGTTTGATGAATTTTATCCTATGCTATTAGAAATTGAATTATATAATGAACATTCTATGAAAAGAGAAATTTAATGAAATAAGTTGTGTGATATATGTATATTGCATATTGAAAAGTAAATTTTACTTATGATATAGAGTCTCAGATTGGTAATGTTGAGTCAAATGGTAGACTATGCCAATATAGGAACCAGGCTTACTTAAATTGTTGAATTTATAGTATTTATTCACAAGTTATGATTAATTACTAAGCCAATGTAGATATAGATTGTCTACAGATCATTTTCTATCAACTTGCGGGATAACTGACTTCTACAAAACCAGGAACGTTTGCTGAAATAACAGATTAATAGGCTTTACATCAATGGAGGTTACTCACTTCGGGAAAACTTCGTAAATAGAATCACCCAAAGATTCCGACGATTTAAATGGCTTGCGGCAAAGAAAGCAGTCGTTGGTATCACGTTCGATTCTTGAGGTTGTGCAACGATCCTCGCCAGAGCGTGTGGGCTACACGGAGTATTAGAACAGTTTTTCTTCGGATTTTGTCGATCAGAGATTTGGGGTCTTCTCAATGTACTCGGTTACTTCAGCTACTTATGAAGAACAGAAGTCGAGGCAAATACCCCAGGCTTGAAGACTCCTTGCCTCACAGCGGCTCCTCTATTTCTATCGTTCTTACCTCCCCAGGAACTACAGAAACTTCTCGAACATTCCTTGAACGTCACTTCTGGACCACTTACATTAAGGCAATGGAATGATTTAAAATCATATGTGATAGTCAGAAATATGCTGTACTCTGAAGTAATTAAAAATCTATAATAAAGGGGTCACAACCCTCATCAAGGGAGTGCTAACTTCTTGGAAGATCATTGCAAATTGTCTCAGTCGCGAACGTACAGATGTTTCATTTAGCGATTCCGATTTTATGCAGACGAATCCCATTTTTCGCGATGGACTTAATGCCCCTTCTTGAACTATTTCTGAAGATCCCATGCCATTTCAAACCACATCTAAGGATTTTTCTCTGCTATCGAGGATTCCTTCTGACAGAATCACTCGCTTTGACAAATTCAAAAAGAGTAAAACTCCATCGGATGCTGGAAATATCTTGAAAGTTTGAAAAAATAACGGTGACTTTATAATGATAATAAAACTCAAATATGAGAATACTAAGATGAACTTTCAATTTAAATTTTTCAATTAATCTAATTTTCAAATTGTAATGCTTTTAGCCTAACAAAATTTTATTTAAAAGTATCCATGCAGTAATTCTACTAATTGACCAAATTAATTTTTTATAAGATATTAACATTTTACAATATGCGATACTTTTTTTAAGAGGAATTTATAACGGCTGTCAAAAACGCTTCCCAAGACATGCTAATAGTCAATGCCTATTAGGCAGCCCATGCCTACCAAGATGCAACATCTGAAAATATCGACATTAGGCTTCTCAAACTATTACACTATATAAAGCAGAAATGCTTTCCCTGGCATAAGCGACACAAAAAAGGGTGTTATTTTAATCAAATTCGAAACAATTTTCGTTGATAAAAAAATTCCTTTGATTTTTCTTTTAGTTTAGAAACTAAAAGTATTGATTTGCAAAATAATATCAATGGGAAAAATGTACAAATTATATTCATAGAGCAACAGTTTAGTAACTATATATGCAACCGTGGGGGACAAAGGCGTTATTCTATTACTAAAATGTTGTGAAATCTACACTCAACCCAGGCAAAGATGCACAGTGTTCATTAGTGGGAAATTTTTAACAATATACTGCTGTCCGCATGTTGCAACAACAAGAAAGACAAGAGATATCACAAAAAATGTATTTTGTAGATAACATATTAGCCAAGCATCAAATGATTAAATTTATAGATTTCTGTGAAGGGGGTTCCTGCTAAAATCAGTAACTACCATTGTTGGAGATCACCGCTGCCACACGCTTCACTGCTGCCCTCGGCACTAATTCAAAGAGACTTTGGATGTGTTCTTGGGGTACAGCAGACAAAGCAGCTTCCAAGCATTGCCAAAGTAGATCTGGTGTGGCAGCTGGAGATATAATCTGGGTCAATCGTTGAGCAACCATGGACCGCATGTTTTGTATCGGCGAAAGATCCAGAGAGCGAGCCAACCAGGGAAGCAATTCAATCGTGTGATTGACTAAGAACCCTTGGGCAATGTGTGCCGCGTGTGGTTGCACATTATCCCATTGAAATATGGCTGTGAGCAAGCCCTGTAAGGAAGGATAACTGGCTCCAACACCTCAACTATGTAGCGCTGGCTGTTTAAAGTACCAGCATTGCGCAATAGAATGGTTTCATACCACCCCATACCATAATGCCCGGTGCAGGACCAGTGTGGCAGAGCTGATCAGCATCCTCTCTCCACTGTGTCTCCAGACTCGAATGCAACCACCGGGATGTTGCAGACAGAAGAGTGACTCGTCAGTAAAGACAATTTCATTCCATTCTTCTTCATCCTTCTTTCATCGCATAATTGGCGGTGGAAACGTCTGTGGCTCTACGTCAAGGGTAGATGAAGCAATGGACATCTTGAGGACAGATCACTCAGCTGTAAACGGCATCTAATGATACGCGCAGACACTGTATCATGTTTCACAGACTGATTGTGGTTCGTGATGTGGCTAAACAATCCGTCACTGCCATGCGTACAATTTTTCTGTGATCACTTGAAGAGGTGCACTGAGCGATCGTACACGTCGGTCCTTTGTACCCTTTTGCATCCAAGAACCACATATCCACATTACAGTAGTTTGGTTTCGTATAATACGACTACCGATTTCCCTGAAAGATAATTCACAATCTCGGTTGGTCACTATCCTTCCTCTGTTGAACTCGGATACATGATCAAAAATTGATCCCTGTTTTCTACGAGGCATAATTGATCATATATTTGAATAAGCCACACGAAAAACACAATTACCGAACTTGAAATCATCGAAATATCCAAGCCGCCTTAAATAGCGCTTTGAAGTGGCGCTACAGATGAGCGTTCTATGCGTCTGCCCTGAAATTCTAATCATTTGCACACCTCCGCTAATACATGTTGTAAATTTCATGTTATTTGCATGTTTTCCTCAGGGTGTTGCATTTACAGTGGCCAGGGGTGTATTTATATATTTAAGGCTTGGTTAGAAACATCATAATTGTAAATAAATAAATACAAAATTGATAAATGTGGATATACATTCAGATTAAAAGCAGCTTAAATAGAATTACCACAAAGTAAACACACAAAATAAAATGATTCTTTAACATCTGGAACAAATATAAATACATACAATAGAACAAATTAAATAAGATAATTTAAATATAGGACATTATAGAGCATATAACCAGCATAAAAAGTGAAATTTATAAAATGAATCTAAGCCTAAGGTTGTTATAAGACATTTTAATACGTAAGTTTCCTTCCGGCAAACATTTTCACAAATTGGGCATATGTTCTTGTTACAAGGGAAGAAACAAAGAAAAATCAAAAATACCTACTCAAACAGATGTGTATACTAGATCCAGAAGAGTAAAATACATTTCAGTTGTTAAATTGTGACTGGGATTGAACCCGGGACCTTTTGCCTGAAATAGCCACCCTATTACTAGTCTACGTTAAGCCCTCGAATAACTCTCCTGTCTCAATCATCTAAATATCGAACCAGTGGTACAAAACTGCTGTTGAATTATATCTAAAATACAGGAATACCAATTAGTCCTCTCTCTTTGAGACTTTGACTTATCTTAAAACTTCGAGAAACTCTATATCACAGTTCTTCAGCCAAATGAAGTATCGGGATCATTGTTAAGTACTGATTACAGGAAAAATTACCTAGGTACCGAATCTACAATGTTACCTTCAAGTTGCTTTATTATTATCCTCGGGTATGTCGCATTTCGACTATAGCGCCACTAATATTCACATTATAATTTTAAGAAAAATTTCATTTCATTTCATACGTTTCCCCACATTAGTAGTAATTATTAGTTTTGCAGTGATGTGTGTTTTCAAACTAATACACTGTCTACCAATAAGTATTTGGACACCTATGTAAATGACGATATCAGCGGTCCTGAGTTACGTCACGGCCTCCGCCGGTATACATCGTGTAGGAAACAGCATCGGCATTAATCACATACATGATGCCGGGCTGTTCGGAGCTCTCTGATTTCGAGAAAGGTATAATTATCGGGTATCACAAATGTCACCGATACTTAAGGGACATATCTGGCGATCTGAAGTACCCAAAATCGACAGTGGCCTATGTGATTACGAAGTGGAAAGTGAGCGGTGGTTGTCGGGATGTGCCCCTAGTCAGCAGACCAACGAAACTGGGAGATAGTGACCGATGAGTGCTGTCCAAAGAAATTCGGAAGAACTGCACTCAACCGATGATTCTCATCTGCGAGGAGTTTCAGCAGGTATCCGGGAGTTTTGTTTCAATGAATACCATCCGTTAGGAAGTACATTTGCTTGGTTTTCATAGTCATACTGCTGCCCATAAGCCTTTGATCACAAAGTCCAATCGCGCTGCTCGGTTAATGTGATGCAAAACACATCGAAATTGGACCGTAGATCAGTGGAAACGGGTTCTTTGGAGCGACGAATCAAGTTTCACCCTTTACCGTTCGGATGGCAGGGTCTAGCGACTGCTTGGAAAACGTCTCCTGCTAAAATGCATATTGCCAACACTCAAGTTCGTCGAGGGTGGAATTATGGTCTATGGGTGTTTCTCCTGGTATGGACTGGGATCCAGGGTCCCCATTTAGGGTAAGATCAATGCCGATGCCTACTGCACCATTTTGGATGACAATGTGCTTTCTACTTTGTGTCAGTTTTAAGAGTTGGACTCCTGATATTTTCAGGACGACAATGCGAGTTGTCACGTTTCGAGACTAACCAAGACATGGTATGGTGTTAATGGAGTTCATCGAATGGGCTGGCCTTGCCCAGAGCGCAGACCTGAACCCTATAGAGAACCTCTGGTACAAGTTGGATCGTCGAATTAAGGGATGCACAAGCCATGCAAAATCGGTGAAGGAACTTGTATGTCTGCTCCAAGCCGAGTGGAAGACAATACCACTAGCTGTAATACAAAGATTTATGGAAAGTATGCCCCAGAGGGTTCATGTTGTAATTGTGGAGTCTGCACCAACTATTGATTTTGAATAAAGTTAGTTTTTCTTTTCCATAACAGGTGTCCGAATTCCAAATACGTATTGGTAAGCAGTGTAGTTGAATGAAAACTTTTGAGATTTGACCTCTGCTAGTGTGGCATTCTCTGAAAAGGAATAGACCATTTCAGATGTTAACAACATCACATAAGCGAAACGGAAAATTATAAGGTGGTTGACTGTATTTCACAGCTTTGGTCAGCAGAAATAGGAAGCTTTTGCAATAAACTAACCACGCAGTAATGTAACTATATTAGTATTATTAAATGACAAATTAATATTTAACCAAATATTAATGGTATTGTTAATAAGATTATACAGTGTTGCCTGTACTTGAGAATGTTCCTCAATTTCTGGCCAATTTGACTCCATATTGTTAACCTATTTTGTACAAGTATTTTATTTGTGATTCATGCCATTTTTGTTTCTTCACACATACTCGAAATAACGCTTGGCGAAACAAAATTGCGAATTTTCGCTGCAGCCTGAAATATATATATATTTTCTTTGGTTTTATAAATTTCTAATTGATATAATATTATTTTTCTCCCCCTTTTTAAGTTGTTTCATCAGCATGCTTTGTACCTAGCCCTGAGTTGGGCTCTATCAGTTAGAGGGAAGTAGCCGGCTGGTAGTTAGAAGCGTCGTAGCTTAGAAGCTGGGACCAAGCAGAAGGCTCCCCAATACTTGACCTGCCACCCCCAGAAGTATCATTTCACATGGAGGACATTGCGACCACGACATATTTAAAATGCCGCAGCCGCAATTTGTAAAAATGACGGGATCTTTGTTATGTCGGGATTTGAACTTACTATTTTGCGATAACGAAATCGAATGCCCTAACCAACCCGGACACCACGACCCCTCCGGTTTTAAGTATTAGATTATCTAATCGTAAATTATTTTTTTAACTTATGATGTAGATAATGACATAAATAATACATGATGAATGTTTAATGTTGAGCAGAATTGACTTCAAAATATACGCATTTTAAGAACATAAAAAACAATTTTCTATAAAAGAATTTTTTGAATATTTTATAGAAACGCAATCTCCCATTTCCGCAATAATTCTATGCTCGGAGTGATAGATGGTAGAAAATTTATCATATTTTTTAATATGCATTCGCTCCCCGAAGTGGAAAAAAACAAGCCAACATATTTTCTCATACTTCAAGATTCTATTTTATGCGATAAGAGCCCCAAAGGATTCGATGGTTTTACTGATGGATAATAGACTAGATTTGCGGACAAAACTCCGCCATTTTTCATCGCCAAAGAGCCAAGCCGCCATTTATATCCAGCCATTTCCCATCGCAACTGAAATGCTTTTCGAAGCGAAAGGAGGATTGTGTGGAGTGTTTTTTGGGGATAGCAATGCATGCATACATGCATATACAAATTTCTACGAGAAAAATACACGCTTTAGATTTATTTTCTAAGCCAGTAGCCAAAGTGAATGCTTATATACATTTGCGTTTTAGGAAATGTAATTTCTCGGATATTCCTTTCTCGTCTCGGGGGCTAAGTTTAAAATAACAAAGTGTATCATTCTGTTTTGTTTTGGTTGCGTAAGGGAGGACATTTGTCTTCAGTAACGCAGAACTGACTTGACGTTGCCAAAATGTACTTTCTTATTTTCTTTTCGAAAGAAGTACATAAAAAATTTGTTTTCTGGTTTATTTTCTCGGGTGTGTGTTGTTTCCTCATCTGTTTCAATTTAATAACTTTTTCCGCTTTTATGCCTAAACATGTGATTTATAGCATCCTGTTGCGAAAGGTACCAACTATTTTGAGAGTGAGTAAGTTATACGAAAAAAACATTTAAGAGGTAAAAATGTAATGTGGGAACGAACCACACATTTTACACTTGAAAAATGTTCGAATCCTTTAGAATGAAAGGATTAACCGAAACTCTTAAGAGTAACGAACATGAATCATGATACAACATTTATTTCTAATCTAATATCTATTTTTTGGAAAAAAAGTATAAATGTTCTATTCAGTAAAAAATTATGAAAAATAATTATTTTGGATTTAATTAAATAATTTATGAAAAATAAATTTTGCATTACATTTAAAAATGATATAAAAGTAATAAAGATTGAAGACATATTAGACATAAATATGAATTTGTACTCGAGAACATTCGAATCCTCAAGATTTTTTCAACTATTTGAAACTCTAACAGTAAGATACACGAAAAATAATGAAATGTTTATTTTTCAATAAAAAATTTTTTTTTTCAAAAAAAATGTAAATGTTTTGTAAAATGTTATAAAAAATACACTCACAAGATTTATTTTTTCCCAGATGAATATAGGCATTCATTTGTAAAAAAATAATTTTTTGCTGAATATGAGTAAAAAACGTGAATTTTGAATAAAAGCAAACATAAAAAGTAAGGACTTATTGAATGTGTATATTCATAGACAAAACAAAACATTAACATGCACTATTTTTTCATTAACTAGTAATTTAACATCAATTTGTGAATAGGTCATCCAATAAAATTTGCAAGTAAAAAAATTAAACAAAACGTCTATCTTCAGTTATTTAACAGCAGTGAGGAACAAACCTGGAATCATTCATTTCGAGTAAAGTGGTCCAATCACGATACCACGATAAGCCATAGTAGACCTAATATTTCGATGTCACAAAGATTACTCACGAAGTCATTGTAAGTTTTTAGCCCTAATTTGATACTACTTGATGATATTATAGTATAACTTACGAGGAATAGCTTAATGGTTGAAATTGGTAAACATTTGTGGATTTTCAAATCGTCCGTCTTTACTGAATTTTCACAGATAACGAAAAAATCCCTAATGGCTCCATAGATTCACAGTGCTTCCCGTAAGATCTGCAAAATGAAACCCCCCCTGAGTTACCGCATTCTCTCTCCCTGGGTGTCCTGGAACTCCATGGAGTGGGGACGTGTCTACTCTAATTTGTGACTTTTAAAGTCCTTCTGCTGTTGCTGTGTGGATGTGGAGAAGAGTAACGAGATCAGGTGTCGACCTCGTCACCTGATAGTTGTTCAAAATTAAGAGGCGCGTTGTGATGGGCTTGTAATCAAGTCCAGGACTCACCTGGTTTGCTTGTATGTAGATAATCAGTAAGTCAAGCATCATTTGACGCGGGCAGTGATTGGGAGGGTGACCACATTCTCCCTTACTGGGTTGCTGTAGCTCCGTCAATTGGAGACGTGTCCACGTTAATCTGTCATGTCCATAATCCTTCCGTTGGTGTAGCGTAAATGTGGAGAGGAGGCTGCCAGCTCAACGTTAATTTAACTTTAGCTTTGAGAACGTTATCTTTCCGTAATGTGGGAGTGAGATGACTTTTAAAACCCCTATTTTATTTGTTTCTAGCCCTTGAACATCAATCAATGGTATTTCCATTTCATCGTTAGTTACTATTCAAGAATTTATGTTATAAATGTTGTATTCAAATGATTATGTTAGAATGTGGAAAAGAGGGTGGCAGCCCAGTTGTGACCTCGTCACTTGATCGAAGGTACAAAATTACGAGGCGCTTAGTGATAGACGAGTGTTTCAAACACTTTCACCTTAAAATACAGTCCGCGACACGCCTGCACCGCTGTGTATGTATCTGCAACTCAGGATTCCTCCACAACAACTTGAGCTAGAACTTGTGTATATATATCTAAAAACACCTTATAAAATATTAGTAAAATTTATATAAATGTATACCTTGTGTAAAATTTATTAAAAAATAATTACTCATTTATGTTTGACTTTTGAATAGCAGGGAAGTTTTTTAACTTTTGTATGCGTTGGTAAAATATTTGATCTTGCGAAGTGATAAAGAATGGAATTTATTATTTAATGATCTAATTACAAACATTCTTATATTGCACTAAGGAATCGATGGGGATTGATTGATTGATGATTACATTGAAGAGATAAATGGACAATAAATATAGTGATGGAAAAAATTATTAGTTACTAGCAATTTTACATAGCACCTAATATAGTAATTGCTACATAAAATATGTTTACTATAATAACTATGAATAGGAAAATACTTTTGCTCTCTCTCTTAATTTCAGGACAGCCGCATGAAACAAAGGCCCTATCTGTTTTCCTGACGGAGGGTCCTGGGGTCTCAGTTAAGTGGTCAGCCTAACTCGAAACCCCCATTGTTTAGTTCCCAAGTATGCCTGGTATTCAGTTTCATCAACCTCTGAAAGGATGAAAGACTGAATCGACCTTGTACTGCTTGAGGATAAATCCTCAGATTTGTGTTTTGAGAGCCCAAAATGCTACCACTACGCCATCTGGCTTCAAATACTGTTGCGAATCATATAAAATTGACTATTGTCTACATAATAATGTTTACGTGGTCTTAAGCAATTATGGATTCTAAATATTGAAACTGGGCTATCTATTGAATCCTACAAATCCTGGTGGTAATTGAATCATTACGCTTTTGCATTCAGCTCAACAATTCAAGGTTCAATTTCCACCAGGATTTTATGTTTGAAGAAAACTGGAATTCCTTGAAACAATATTTCCCTGTCGAATCAGCCTTTGAGGATAAATAATCCAATACTAGATGATACCAATTTAATCATTTCACTGTTACCTTATTATGTTAAAATTAATTTTACTTTATACTGAACAATTAAAGAATGCTCATTCTATTAACCAATAAAGGTTTATTTGCTTTTTATCCAACGGTCATTTATTTTTTTCAAATGGGGTCTATTTAGATTAGGATTTATAGCTTAAAGTTGATTCTAACCATAAGAAATATTCAAGTCCGAAGTTTGTAGGGGCACCGAAAACTTCCCCGTAACTAGGTCACAGTTGGATTTTACTAGTTTGATGGACATTAATTAATTGCCGTAATACAGAAACAAGAACCAAGCAGAAGACTCCCCTAATATTTGATCTACCATATCCAGGAGGTATTATTTCATTTGGATGACATAGCGACAATGACCTATTTGTTATGTTGTTGGTAGGCCGTAGTGGCCTGGTTGGTTAGGGCGTTGTTCTCGTTACTGGAATGTAGTGAATTTGTATCCCGGCTTAGCGGAAGATGCATCATGTTCGCAAATGGCGGCTGAGGCAAGAAATATATGTGGGGTTGCAATATCCTCCATGTTCCCATTTCAAATAAATACCTCTGGGGATGGTTGGAGCCAGGCTATAAGTCTTCTCTGGCATCAATCTCTAAATTGGAGGACCCAGATGGTGCTGCCATCTATGAGCCAAAGTCGTACTTTCACTTTCGAATGAGGGTGCTCTGTTCAAAAACGGAAGACGCTCTTTAACGAGCCCCAGCTGCATTTAGTGAACTCGACGGAACTTCGGTTAAATGGAGCTTCGAATTCACTGCCTTCCAATAAAGAGAACGATGCCCTAACAAACCAGGCTATAGAGATCTTCCCAAACTCGAAGTAGAAATTGAATCAACAAATTGCTAAACCCCGCATATCAGTTAAACATTCGAATATAGCTTTCGAACGATAAAGTATTAAGTATTTTGTGAAGTAAAACTGTTCGTAATACATTGAGAAGAGAATACTAAATTGAAAGTAAATAATCAGTTCATAAAAATATTAAATGAAAGGGTTGTCATTAAAATGATGACCATATAAAAAACTTGGTTGAACATCGAGAACATTTCTAAACGGATCAAATCCTTCAAGTTCCTCTTCACCAATGAACAAAGATTGTGTTCCAACGTCGGTACCACAGTCGAGTTCCTGACATATTTCATTCCGTTGGATCGACATTTTAATCTCTTTTATTTTCCCGGAAAGAGTTATTGCACAAACTATTCTTTACTATTATCTGCATGATTTACCCCTTGCAATGCCAGTGACATTAAAACGATAATGCATCATGACTTTCGGAGGAAGAAGAAGAAAAGAATTAATGTTTCCTTAACCATTTATATTCGTCTCCCACCCTCTTGGACGAATTTTCCTACCCGAGAATACTCGTTTTATTGCTGTTCTCGGAGTACAACACGGCTTTTTCTTTGCCTTCAGGAATGATGCACAGCCCTTTTGCAAGATAAAATGGAAAACACAGAGAGAATGCTAACATTGTTGGGAGTTATTTATTCTTTCTTGTCGAAAAAAAAGAAGCTTTGGCAATTTTGAGTATTATCTGTTTTCTGGAATAGATAAGAAAGAGTATTCGCAAGATTCATAACGAATATAAGACCAGAAAAAAGAGTTTATGATTTGTTTACTTTTTTAGATATCATTTTAAAATAACAATAACGAGCCTTGGAAAAATTCAGTGTACTTATATATATATATATATATATATTGATATATATCTATAAAAATATATATATAATAGTATACATCATTTTTTAACGACATATTTCAAGTGAAGAAGTTTTTAAGGGATCAATAATTTGTTTAAAGAAAAATGCTAGTAATAATATTTCAAGATCTTTTTTTATCATTTAATAGAAATCAAATTTGAATTTATTCAGAATAGATTTTATTTTCCTATTGATTTCAATTCGATTTCAAGTCACTTTTCTTACCAATTTTGTTGAAAAAGTAAGAAAAGAAATCATTATATTTTTTTTATTTCCTCTAACTAATTTAAAATTTAAATAACGTTTATCAAAATATTCATTAAAGGCATCTAAAACATTACTGATACATTCAGTTTTGAAATTGAAGATTTTTTTCTTTCAATTTAAGTATTTGATAGAATAAAAATGTTGAGTAAATTGTACTGACAAATTCTGCTACGACCGAGATATCTCGAGGTTATTGTTAATTTCAATATATTTGACTCAAGAAAACTAGAGAAGATGAAATAAGTCATTAATAAATATGATGTGTTGCCAATCTAATATTTACTACGCAAGTTTAGTTACCCATAATGCACCGTGTAAAATAGTTTATGATCATAATTTTGAATGTAAAATAATATAATATGTACTACAAAAAAAGAACATTTATTAAGGGATTAAATACAGTGTAATAATAAGGATACTTTTAATGAGAAATTTGAGCTTCATATTTTTTTATATGAAGCTGAATTTCGTAAAAATGATCCTCCAACGTCTTCTACTTATAACATTTCCGAAGTTTTTTTTCGTTTTTATGTTGGTAAATACTAAAAATCCAAACTCAAACAAATAAGATTCATATAAATTCATTATTTGATTCTCATAAAATATGAAATCAAATACTTATATTTACCTTTTTGTCCTCGGTGTCCTGGTTGAGCGTTCTGGTAAACCGGAAGTAACAAGTTCTATATCCGTTCTGGAGATCTGTCTTTCATGTTAATGATGGCTGTAATATGTAAAATTGGCAGTAGTTCAGTAAAATGTATTACAAGTACAAGACTCTTACAAGTCAAATGATATTTCTGTGGGTGATAGACTTAGTTTGAGAACTTTCTGATTGGTTATTGCTGCCAAATTATAGAGATCTACCCACTTTTGGTTGAAGTTGGTTTGGAAATCAAGCATTTCCTGTTTTCATCACAAAGAATAATCATCTATAATCATCTTGAGAAGCATTACACCACTGACAACGAACAGTTGAGTTTAAAAATCAAAAATATATTGAAGAAAAATTGGGAAAATTTTCTCAAAATTTTATTAATGTAATCATACAATTTTCAAGAAATTTGTCAGAAATTGCTCAAAACACTGGGAAAATTTTCTATAAATTTATTCAACATGGAGTAGCAGTTTATATTCAGCTCAGACAAAGGAATCTATGCTTTGCATGGTAATTTGTAACGATTAAATTTTAAAAATTTCTTTCAAGCAAGAGAATGCACTTAAAATTGGATGAAATAAATTAAATCTCAATATGACTTGTGCAAGAGATCAGATGAAAACGATTTCCTTAGATTTCACAGATGCTGAGTTGGCTTAAATTAGAAGAAAACATGTGCTATAACAGTTTTAAGATTTTATTCTAAAATTTTTATATGTAAATAATAAAAATATTACAAATGCATAAAACATTGGAGTATGATTGTAACTTTTCTGGATTTAGAATAATTCCTATTCCTAAAAATATATTTGATACTAATTAAAACCCAAAATAAAATTTTTTGTGAAATTCATGTCACAGAGCTTTTTGAGAAATCAATTAATTACCAAAATATTTTAGAGAATATCGAATTTTTTAAACAAATTCTAGTCTTGATAAAGTTAAAAACGAACATTATTAATATCTTTTAATATTAATCGTTTTTAGTAAAGTTGAAAAGAACATAGTCACACTAGCTGTTCAAGGGATTCGTGACTTGTACTGCCAAAAAGAGATGTCCCTGGTACAACTCAAAATTAGTTTAAGAGATTTTAAAAAAACGGTTTCGATTTCAAAAGCATGCTTCAGTTTGGAAGCCATATTCAGTTGAAGAGGCGATTGAATCAGTTTATTCACGAAGATCTTTGCCAAACAATCACTTGATGAGAAAGGTTAAAAAGCTGGACTGATCACTTGGCTGGGAAATACTTCAACATCTTTCATATTCACCCGATTTAGTTCTTTTCACCTATTCTGATCCCTTTCAAGAATAATACATAGTCTTTTGTTCGGATATAACGAAGAAAGGAAGAATGGACAAAGTGATATAGTTGAGAAGAAACCAATTACTTTCAACAGTTCGATTTCCAACCCAATTCGAAACAATCGATTTCAACAATGTACAATTTGTCGAACATAGAAAGATGCTAAGAACATTAGTGAAAAATACATAGTTGATTTATTTGTGGCTTATTTTTATGCTATATTTTTCAGAAGGAACAGAATTATGTCACCTTTTCCACAAATTATTTGCATATTCAGATAAAAAATATGTACAATTGAACTGATCACTTATTTGTCCTTTTTAACTGATATTTAAGAAATGTGACAATATTTTACGGTTTGATAAAATATAATGACATAGTATAAGATGTATAGAATATGCACATAACTTAATTTGAAGATATGTTGTGAGGGATTAATTTTCGGCTGAACTAATAGCACTTCCTTATTTTTCAACAGCTTTTCTCCATGACAAATTTTTCTGATAGATTACAATTTATAATTAAAAAAATTGAAAACTCTGACAAAATAGGGAAGAAATTAGAGATCATTATTCCTTTTCCAAATCACAATATAGTGAAGAATATCGTTGATGATTCAAGTTTAACGATAATTTCAATTGTAACCATGGAAAAACCAAATTCAATCTGTACTTCAAGAACCAGATATTTTTTCTCAATCATCAGGCTATTTGTTACCATGACAACCAATTGATGAATGTCAGTTGAAGAAAAATTGCGACCATAATCTGCGATATCAGTTTACTAGTCAATTATAATAAGCTATGAAAAAAGAATAATGCTACGTTAAAGAAACAGCACATAAAGATGAAGGTAATTTTGAATAAAATATTCATGATTTTCATGAAATTTTCAGATAATAAGCTAATTAAAACAATCTCAGTTTTTTTGAAGAATGATTATACAATTTATAATGCTTGTTCATTCCTAAGATTTTAGTAGCATTCTATAAGGAAAATTGGGAGAAAGAAAAGAAAAAAAAAGAATCACTTCTAAAAGGGTAGTCGAAGAAAATATAATCATTCAAAATAATCCAGTCACTTTGTAGAGATTACTGAAAATAACAAAACTCTGAAAGAGCCTCTTATTCAAGACCTCCTTCAAAAGGGTGGAACATTACAGAAGACTTCCGCAAATATAATCATTATGTTTTCGCCGCGAAAGATATATATTTCCCTCGGCTTCACTCTCAAGCTTTCAGGGAAGAAGTGTAATTTATCAATCTTTCTCTTTGGTTTTCAAAGAATTCAATGAAATGCAACTGCCGCTTCAGTTGGAATAAACCTAGAAGCCCGCCGGCAGGGGAAAAGAGCAAGTCATCGAAAAGCAGTTTTCCCTACTGTAGGGATTTTGATCCCCGTTTTGAAATGAGAAAATATCGTTTACTACTGCTGAAGATCTCTTTTGAAACTGTATTCATTGACAATTGAAGTGAAGTCAATATGTTGAGCATATTGAAGAGGGGATGATTATGTAAATTCGGTTTTTGGTAATCGTTTCCTCATTCAATCTTTCAAAAATATGACTTAAGAATTTATGTATTTGTCAGTATGAATTAAATTTATGACAAGTTTATACTTTTTTTGATTATTAAGTAGTATTCCCTCGAATCTGAAATATTTTCGAGTAAAGTAATTTTTTTTTTAAATATAAGTTTGTTTTAATTTTCTTCCCTTATAAAGATTTTAATTTCTTTTCCTAATGACGAAAAATGTCGTTTATATCGATATATCAACGTTAAAGATATCTTTTTAAACTGTTTTCATTGACAACTGAAGTGAAATAATAACGTTGAACATATTGAAAAGGAAATGTTAATACCAAATTTACAATCCGCTTTTTCAAATTTATATTTATAAGAATATAGATTTAGTTTCTAATAAATTTACTTTTATATGTTATTAAATGATTGTTTATGAGCTTTTGTAGACTGAAATATAATTTCTCAGGGATACAATATTTTTCAAAGATTACTTAAAACAGTGCGGAATTAAATCATGTCAAATTTATCAGGTAACAGATAAATTTGGTATGATTAAGAACAGTTCTGTCATTTTTTGATTGCAAATGGCACTACACACGTGTTACCTTCGGTATTTTCAGATAGGCGATATATAAGAATTTTATCACAAGGTTTAATTTTTGAATCGGAAAAGAAATTTAGTAATGGTCTGGCCTATTAATTTTTTGGATAGCTTATTTTATTAGCTGGATAGGGTTTATACATTTCTTAGCCAATACAAACTTGGTTTCAAATCATGGTAGTTAATTAACGAAAACACCCAATGCTTGGTATTGTCTTTTCAACTGAATATGGAATCCACTGACAACGAAGGGGCATTTTCTCCGATGTGACATTTCATTATGGTCACGCACGTGACCGACATCCTGTTGCTCTAATGGCTTCACGCAAGATGCATTATTCAAGTCCGGGAGCTGTGGCCGATAAGAACCACATTAGCCTCCGCTGCATCTCCTAAGTCCGGCTTATCTGGCTGCCTGCTGCGAGGAGACGAGAACCCCTTCATTTTTTTCTATTTTTTTTTATTTGTTATCTAGTTCTCCAAGTCCGGTCGAAGAAGAATCAATCCGGACCGGAAATGAAGTCCTTCCAATCTCGAACAAGAAGCGCAGACTATATCCGGTCAGGCTTCTGTTTCCACTGGGGGTGGTTGAGACGAGATTGCTTGGGAGGGCAATTGCCTGGCTTGTTAATGCTTTATCGCAGAAGTGGATCTGGCGAATAAGAAGATGCCAAACGATAGTAATTTTATCTAAGAAATTATTCTTCCCGGCAGGTTTTTTATAGTTTTCAGAGGTACTTACAGATTTCCATTTCGTTTTTGTTTTGGGATCACTTCTGATGCATGCCTTGAAAGACTTTTGATCAAACTTGGAATGCTGTAATGTCAGAAATCCAAACCACCAAAAGGAATTATGAATATCCAAATAAATTTATAAAGTCTCTCGAAATTGTTGAAATTTAAAATTAGCTTTGAAATATATCTAAAAAACATGTATTATTTGCAATATTCTCGAAAGGATTCAAGCGTATACCGTTTCAAAAATATTTATCTGTTATAGGAAAATAAATCTTTTACTTTATCATTTTCAAGATGTTCATCCTAAAGAGGCGTCAAACAATTACCAAAGGAGGATCAATTAAAAGCGAGTTAAAGAGAAAACTCCCATAAGTTACAATTTTATTACATATTGAATGAGGGATTCTTATTTCATCTATGTTCAGACGTACTCCTCATTAAGATAGGATAAGAGAGGTAAAAAAGTTCAAACACTGAGAAAAATATTATTTTTCTCAGTGTTTTAATTTTTTTATATATAAATTCTAGTGCAAAAATGTTATTCATATAGACAGGTAGGTATGATAATGGAATATAGATAACTGTTAAGCTAACTAAGTATGTCTAAACTATTTAGTAAGCTATTTGTATATTAAGCTATCTGGTTAGGTACTTGTATGTTAAACTATATATAGAAAATATTATTTTTTCAAGAAAAATTACCAGTAGAAATCTAGAAAGAAAGGATAATTCAATATATCAAAGATATTTTAATTACTTCAAGAGGCAAATGGATACATACATACTGGTGCAGGAGAGCCCCGGACTGTACCTTAAGGTTGCAGGGTTTGGAATACTCACCTCTCATCACCAATCGCCTCGACTTTTGAGTCGGGGTAAGGTCACACCTGAGCTGGTACCTTCCTCTCCACATCTACGCCTCACCAATGGAAAGACTTTGGATGTCACAGATAAACGTGGACATATCCCCAACCAACGGAGCGCCATCAACCCAGTGAGGGAGAATGTGGTCACCCTCCCAACCACTGCCTTCGGCAAATGATGATTCACTCTACTTGCTTCTTAAGAGAAGCAAGTGAAGCTGCAGCACACGATGTTAATTTAACTTTGGAAATGCCACAGTACATGAAATCATACATGAGGAATTGCAAATGAAAAAATCCCTTGCCATTGGTTTCCCATAACGTTTCAAACATTAAACGGAGGAGTATGTCAGTATCTGACAGAAAAACAGAGGAAGGTATGATACTGGAATATAGATAACTGTTAAGCTAACTAAGTATGTCTAAACTATTTAGTATAAGCTATTTGTATATTAAGCTCTCTAGTTAGGTATTTGTATGTTAAACTATCTAGTAAGGTATTTTTGTATTAAGCTAATCAGTAAAGTATTTGTTAATAAACTATTCAGTATGAGGTATCTGCATATTAATTTATCTAGTGGAGGTATTTGTGTATTAAACTATCAAGTAAGAGGTAATAATTTATATATTAAGCTGTCCAGTTAGATATTTGTATGTTAAACTATCTTGTAAGGTATTTTTATATTAAGCTATCCAGTAAGGTATTTGTATATTAAATTATCTAGTAAGGTATTTGTGTATTAAGCTATCTTGTTGGTTACTTTTATATTAAACTATCCAGTAAGGTATTTGTATATTACATTATCAAGTATGAGGTATGTGTATATTAAGCTATCTGGTAAGAGGTATTTGTATATTAAGCTATCTAGTACGGTATTTGTGATTAAACTATCCAGTAAGAGATATTTGTAAATTAAACTATCCAGTAAGAGATATTTGTAAATTAAACTATCTAGTAAGATATTTGTATGTTAAATTATATAGTAAGGTGTTTTTCTGTTAATCAATCCAGTAAAGTATTTGCATATTAAGCTAGTTAGTAAGCTATTTGTATATTAAGCTATCTAGTAAGGCTTTTGTCTGTTAAATTATCCAGTAAGAGGTATTTGTATATGAAACTGTATAGTAATAGGTATTTATATATTAAGCTATTTAGTTAGGTATTTGTAGGTTAAATTATCTAGTAAGGTGTTTTTATATTAAGCTATCCAGTAAAGTTTTGCGTATTAAACAATCTAGTAAGGTGTTTTTATATTAAGCTATTCAGTAAAGTATTTGTATATTAAGTTATCCAGTAAGGTATTTGTATATTAAACTATCAAGTAAGAGATAATAATTTGTATATTAAGCTATCTAGTTATAGATATTTGTATGTTAAACTATCTAGTGAGGAATTTTTATATTAAGCTATCCAGTAAGGTATTTGTATATTAAATTATGTTGTAAGGTATTTGTATATTAATCTACATAGTAAGGTTTTTTATATTAAGCTATCCAGTAAGGTATTTGTATATTAAATTATCTAGTAAGGTGTTTGTATGTTAAACTATCTAGTAAGGTATTTCAATATTAAGCTAGCTATCTAATAATGTATGCAATGCAAACTAATTTCTAAGATAACTCTTCATAGATAGTGGATATGAACGGAAATGAAGAAAAGTAACAGGAAATGAATCCCGGAAAACTTTCAGGTATCATATTTGACAGGGAGAAAACAGAAACTCAACAATCGATTTTGAAGGAGACAATTAGCAAGAAGAGATCAGAACTCACTCTCCGCATCTAGTTGTTCAATTGTTACCAAGATCAAATCTCGTATTCTCCTCTCTGAAGAACTCAGTACTACTACTGAGGAACAGAAACATTACAGTAACGAAAATTGTTGACTTATATATATATATATAATCCTAGGTACTATAGTTCGCTTTACAGCACTACAAGGGAGGAGGTCATGATACCTTACTTATAGAGTGGTGCATCCCCTGAGCATGCCATCGTAGCCCCAAAAATGGGTCTCTGCTGTTTAAAAGCAGGGGCTTAGCTGAAGACCTCCAGACTTAACCTGCCATCTCAAGAAGTATCATTTCACATGGAAGATATTGCTACCACGATATATTTAACATAACCCACCACCATTAGAGAATCACAACGGATATTCGATTGGATCGGGATTGGAAGTCACTACCTTCGGATAACGAGATGTAACGCCGTAATTAAACAGGCTTCCGCGGACTAATTATAAAAATTATTGCAAATTTGATATTGTCACCTAACTAAATATATTAGAATTGTTAATCTATATAATTTATGCGGAATAAAAGGTGTGAGAGTTACTATCGATAATTTCTTGCGAAACTTAGATGTTCTGGATACAAAAGTTGATCAAAACAGAGATGAACTAGTGATGCAAAATATTATGTGTGATGAATATTAAAGAAATTGAAACCCTAAATTATAAAGAAACAAAAGCTTCTTCGATACAGGTTACTAAAACAATTATAATGTAAGCTAATGAAACGAAAATCATAATATATGATATTCAGTTTTCCTGAAGGGAAAAAGTACAATATTGTATATAAATGTCCATATTAGATATTTTTAATAATAATGTACTAAGAAATGCAATGACTTCTATTGCATAAGAATTATTAATGTGTTAATATAATTTTAGTACGATTCCCATATTAGGAATGAAAAAAAACATTAATTTTACTCCGACATCCAAAGAAATATCAAGATGAGTATTCCATCCTGGATAAATAATTTCAGCTTGCATTTTCAACCTTTTATTGCATACTCAAAAGTAATTTTTTGCCGTTTAATCTTAAACTTATAATGGGAAATATTAGTTTGGCGGAAAACAATTCACTATATTTACGCCAAATTCAAGGCTTGATTTGCATATTCTTGATTAGCTTTGCGCAAATGATTTCAAACTGTTTTATGGTTGATCTTTAGTTTCTGGACTGCTAACATGCTGGTCAACTGTGGACATTTTTGCTATTTTATCGATATTATCAATGTTGTGTGAGATGCATTCTTAAAATAAAACATACATGGATTGAATCTTTGAAACCAAAACTACACGTAATTGCTGTTATAGTATTGGGACCATAAACACCATTCCCGATTTTCAACTGCCTGA
>JAPDSC010021184.1:268-15195 GCA_026290005.1 Latrodectus geometricus | reverse complement strand
ACCCTCAAGCGCAAAAGTGAGCCAGGTTCTTTCCAATATATACTACTAACGTGAATTGTATCCAATGGTTCTGTTTATGTCATTCAATTGTTTCGATCATTTCATCCTAATTTTTTGATAAAAACTAACATCTGCTCTTGAATGATGCACCTGGAATGCCTCAACAAGACCTTAGCTGTTATAATGTTAGGTTGGGGAAAAAGAAATCCATTATTTTTGCGTGAACTTTATACAACTTCTTTTGGATTCACTTTGTAAAAAGGTTTAAAACAGCTTTCATGTAGATTTTTAGGTCTTGCGCGTTAAGACTGCTGAGATGCGGTTAACTTCGATCATTTTTGATATTTTATAGACATTTTCGACGATGTTGTATCCACATGCGAGGTGCATCTCTAACATCAAAAATACCCGAACGGAATCGACGAAACAAAAATTGTACGTAACTGGTTGTTACAGTCTTATATAGGACGATAAACACCTTTTACAATTTTAGCCACCCGGCTATCTTTTTCGCCGTTACAAGAGAAAAACGAAAATGTATCGAATTTTCTGTTTGCTGTCTTCCATTTTTAAAACCTTGTACTCGTAACTGAATGAATCAAACATAAAACCGCAAGAGGATATTTTTGTGTTAAATGTCACCTTTCCAACGAGCATAAATCTGAAATTGTTTGTTAGATACCTCACGAGATATCGATCACTACAGACGTCTACCGAAAAAATAATGGATTACTTTTTCCTGAAACTAATATTAATGGGATATTTGAGATTGCCTTGATTAGAGTATACACATATCCTCTCTGTTGTACCAAGACAGATTGAACAGGGCAAAATCCATCCTTGGTCGTAGTTCTTTTATCAGTAGGTATACAAGTGAAGTTCCGCACCAGGGCGGAGCGAGTACTCACTTGCTGATGGCTATGTCCACCATCCTCTCCACATGGGGAATCTGGAAAAAGGGCTTGTAGCTGCGCTTACAGACCTTGCACTTCATCAGCCACCTTTTAATGACCTTTTTCTCGTTGAGGTCGATGGTGATCCAAGAGAAATAGGAGGTCCACTTACGGTCGCAAGGTTCGCACGTATACTCGCCAGGGCCGTGAATGTCGTATTGTCCTGCTCCCGGCCTGATCTGGTCGGAACGTAACTGCTTCATCTTCATCCTCTGGTGAATGAGAACGGCCACGTCCTCCTCCTTCACAATACGACTCATCAACCTAAAGAAATGGAAAGCATCAAAGTTTTTCAAGGTCTATTCTTCAACTGCATTATTGAAAGTAGGATACATTTCTTTGAAAAAAGTAATTTTTCATTTCGAGAGTGGCTCTCGTTGGCAAATTGTTATTCACCAAACAAAAAATAGACAATAAAACATTAATTTCCATTCATAAACATTTTTGTCATAAATTTAATTCAGATTTCGGTGAAAATGTGCTTTAAGTCCCCTACTCTGCCAACTTGGCGAAAGTGTGCTGTGGGTCCCGTACTTGGCACGTTTTCAAAAACGCTGTTGCCATGGCGATAATGGAATACGGTTTTTAACGATTTTCAAGAGCAATTAGCAACCAATGAAAATGACCGATTTTTCAAACTGAAACTAATTAACGACCAATGAAAATGCTAAAAGAAAAAAACCAATTAATGAGCATGCGCGAAAAAGCGCTTCAAATTATTTCCTCCGGAGGTTGCCATAAAGAGCTAATTAGGTATAAAAACGTCCGGTTTACCACACTTGGTGCATTTATCGCCAAGTTGGCAGAGTAGGGGACCTAAAGCGCAGATTAACGCAGATTTCTTAATGGACAATTTTCAAATAATGAAATCTATGAAAAAAATGAGAGGAAAAGAAGTGAAGAAATGGAAAACAGAGGAAATATATATCAAACAATTATAAAAAAAATGAAATGCTCTCTATCGTGAGAGGAATTCTGGGTAGGGTTATTGAGGGATGATATTTCATTTCATGTATAAAGAGATAATTGAGCCGTTTGTTTTGAAAGTGGCCTGACTCCATTTATCTTCAAATCGACCATTTATCTTCAAATTTAATCCATTTATCTTCAAATTTAAGAGTTGCGTTTCAATGAATTTAAAAATATATGTATAGGATACTAATAAGTCATATTGTTTAAGTTTTTATCTAAGGGTGTTATACTTTAATTTTTTTAATTTTTTTATTTTTTGATAAATAACAAGAAGTTGTACATGTAACCACGATAACCGGAAAAAACTGAAAAATGGAGTTAGGCCACTTTCAAAATAAACGGCTTAATTATCTATCATCAGAGCAGCGATTTTTTGAGAAGGCTGGTGAATTTATTGGCGATTGTTTTACGCATTCCCGAAACAGAAAAGCATCATTAAATGAAAAAAGAAAGAAAAAGAAAAGTCAATCAGACAAGAGAAAACAAAGAATCTAAACTAAATTTATTTGTAAGAATAATTCAAATAGGGAAATTCAGTACATGTGTAAAATTGCATTGACCAGGGATAAAACTGGTAAAAATCAATAAACTATTTTCAATTTAGATGACAATTTTAAATAAAAAATCACATGCCAAACATACGGTTGTTACTTTCATAAAATGTATGTTTCTTTAAATAAGAAACAGTTTTATTAGTTATCTACATTGCAAATGATACAAAAAAAATTTTCATTTAAATAAGTTTTTTTCGTTGTAGTTAAAATAATGATTTTAAAATACTTCTATATTAATTATGCTACAATTATTAACATATTTTAAACATATTTCTTTTTAAAGATTTTTTTTTTTTTGTTTAAATTGTGGCATCAATTAAATTAACAGTTTGTTCTGAACATTCATTTTTCAACATATTTTTTTTCAAGGAATTATTTTTTTGTTTTAATTTTTATTAAATATAAGCTGGGGAACAATATGAAACGATTTGGAATCAATTTGGCGGATTTTGTTCAAACTTTCTTGGTCGAAGGAATTTAACATATGAACCAAAAATTTTTGAAATATAAGAAAAAATATTAAAATGTGAAATATTTTTTCATGGTAAAATTATTACAATAGAATTATTTTCCAATCAGTGATAATCTTTCCTGAAAATACGATTTGAGGGGAAGTTTCTGGCTCAAAGATCTTTCATTCAGAAAAGCGTGTTTCAGAGCAAAATGTTCAAGATTAGATTGCAATTATCGTTGAACAAAGGGTGATAAATGTTCTGCAAGATTATCAGTAGGAGCAAGTGCTTAGTGGTTTTATGGGTTTCCTCCTTTGGGAACGTGAATATGACCCACTATCTTTGAAAAGCTCTCCCAAAAGAGAATTTATGAAGTGGATATGTAAATACTTTGTTACAGCTTTGGGCAGTTAGATTGTTCACAAAGCAATGATAAAATATGCAAATACCTTTGTTCAATAGTGTTTTGACATTATAGTACTTGCAATCTGAAGAGTAGGCTCTTTAAAATTTTCCGTACACCATGAAATTTTTTCTCTCTACTAGTTAGCATTTTTTTTTAAAATAACCGCTGGGGAGGGATGAAGAAATTAGTGTTGTTGTTACTTGTGACACTTGGTGGTGCCAAGTCCGCTAGCCTGAGACTGTGTGAATGAAGTCAGAAAGAGCCCTTCCGTTTTTGAAGAGAGCACCCTCTCAAGAATGTGGAAGTACGACTTGGCTCATAGATGGCAGCACCATCTGGGTCTTCGAATTTAGAGATAAGAAGCCTAGGAGGATCCAAGACCTGGCTCCTAACACCCCTACAGGTATTAATTTGGAATGGGAACATGGAGGGTGTTGCGACCACGACATTATGTACCCAAATTGCCATTGGTGAACAAGATGGATCTTTGGATAAGTAGGGATTCGAACCCTCTACCTTCCGGTAACGAGAATGATAGTCAAACTAACCAGGTCACAGCGGCCCTTAAGGAATCAATTATAGAGAAGACTAATGAGAATGGACAGGGATTGTTATGACAATGAAATTTTAATATCAACTGAATTTAGCATTTTCATATAAATAAGTTAATCAATCAAATTTAAAGAAATTCCAAGCAACTTTAATGATATAAATCGAAATAATTATGTGTGAACAAATGTCTCGGAAACATTCTGTATTCACCCTACAAACTTTCCAATGTGAATTTTCATTCTCTTTCGATTTATCCCTTGAAAAGTAAACATTTAGGTTCACTAGTGGTTTTACGTAACAATCCATGCAAATAGACATGGAAACTATAAGCTAATGTTTAAATTATAAAGATATATTTTTATAAAAATATGAGATCGTTTGTTAAATATTATTTATGATTTATGCAATTATTTATACACTCCTGGACATTAAAATTGCTACACTAGGAAGAAATGCAGATAACAAAGTGATATTTATTGGACAAATATATTATACTAGAAATAACAAGTGATTAAATTTTCAAAAAATTTGGCTGGATAGATCCTGAGAAATCAGTACCCAGAACAACCACCTCTGGCAGTAATGACAGCAGTTATACGCCTCGGCATTGTGTCAAACAGACATTGGATTGCATGTACAGGTACAGATGCCCATGCAGCTTCAACACGATGCCACAGTTCATCAACCGTAGTGACTGGCGTTTGGTGACGAGCCAGTCGCTCGGCTACCATTGACCAGACGTTTTCTATGGGAGAAAGATCTGGAGAACGTGCTGCCCAGGGCAACAGCCGAACATGTTCCGAATCAAGGATGGTCCGTACAATACCGGCAACATGCGGTCGGGCATTATCCTGCTGAAACGTAGGGTTTCGCAGGGCTCGAATAAAGGGTAGAGCAACGGGTCGTAACACACCAGAAATGAAACGTGCACTGTTCAAAGCACCGTCAATGCGAACAAGAGGTGACCGAGACGTATATCCAATGGCACCCCATACCATCACGCCAGGTGATGGGTCAGTATGACGATGACGAATGCACGCTGTCAGTGTGTGTTCACCACGATGCCGCCAAACACGGATGCGACCATCATGATGCTGTACACAGAACCTGGATTCATCTGAAAAGATGACGTCTCGCCATTCGTGCGCCCAGGTTCGTTGTTGATCACATCACTGAAGGCGCTTTTGTCTATGACGCAGCGTCAAGGGAAGCCGCAGCCATGGTCTCCGAGCTGAGAGTACATGCTGCTGCATGCGTCGTCGAACTGTTCGTGCAGACACTTGTTGTCTTCCAAACGACCCCGTTTCTTGACTCACGGCTCGTGACGGGGTTGCACGATCCATTACGGCCATGAGGATAATATGCCTGTCTTCTTGGCTGCTAGTGTTAGGTGGTCGTTGAGATCCCGCATGGCGTTCCGTATTACCGTCCTGAACCTATCGATTCCATATTCTGTTAACAGTCATTGGATCTCGATCGACGCGAGCAGCAATACTGCAATAAGATAAACCGCAACCCCGGTACGCTACAATTCAACCTTTATCAAAGTCAGAAACGTGTTGGTACGCATTTCTCCTTCTTACACGAGGCATCACAACAACTTTTCACCAGGCAACAAAGTTCAAATGCAATTTGTGTATGAGGAACTGGCTGAACAATTTCCTCATTTAAACACAATGTAGATGTCGCTACTGGCGCCTGCTTTATCTGATTGAGTTGAAAAGCTAATCATTTGCATATCAAAGCACCTTCTTCCTTTCGTATAAATTTCACGTCTGTAGCATGTCGCCTTCTTGGTGTAGCAATTTTAATAGCCAGTAGTGTATATAGTAAATAAGAATAATATTTTTATGCGAAGGTGATTTGTGTGTATACTTTGGATGGGGATCACTTTGATGAAGAAGCACTCGGTTACATTAAGTCTGAAAGTAGGAACATCTTGATCAGCCCCCATATTTTAGATACATCACACGGTGATTACAGATTCTTTCTGTATTTAAAGAAATACCTTCGACTGTGGAGTACATAGCTTAACTCTTTGAGGATTGAGTCCCAACACTCGGCTATTTTAAGCCTGCACAAATTGGAATATCCTGATTGATTTAGTGTCGTCGTGTGCTATATCTGTTTATCAGATATATCTGTTTATCAGATATTACTGCACACGATGATTACTGTTTATTTCTGAATTTAAAGAAATACCTTCGACTGCGAATCACTTAGTTTGATAGCTGAAAACTGTGGTAAGTCATTTTAACATCCACTGTGTATCCTTGCTTTTCAAAGACATTTTTCACAGTCAGTGGGCTGTGTATTCAAAGGGTTAAAACTCTCATGCACTCACACCCATCAGTCCAGCAAAACAACACTTATCTTTCGTTATTCGATTGTGGTTGGTATAGAATATGAGATTTTGTATTTCGCAAAGAATGTGTGAGTGTGCAGTCTATGTGCCGGAAAATAACAACTTCGCATGATCATGGAACTGTGTTCTTCTTTTTGCAACAGAAAGCGCATGTAGCAACGAAGAACGAAATTTGCTAGCGTAATATGGCGGGTGTTTTGTAATAGATTACATTCATATTGGAGATTAAAGTTAAGATTTTTCTAAGGGAAATAAAACCTCAGCTTCGATTATTCATTGGATGCAGTTTCAATCGTAAGTGCTGCTCTTTTTAGGTTTATAATGAAAGGGTTAGTAGAAATTTAGAAAACCTGTCTGCCACAAAGAAAATTATAATTAAAGTATGCCAAAACGCTTTAAATTCCCTTTATCTTGAAAAGTAAATATTTAAATTCACAAGTGATTTTACGTCGACATAATTTACATAAACAAATTGCTTTTCTGTGTCATGCTGTGTGATCGCTTTGGGAATAAATTTACTCAGAATACTCAATGAATACTGCTGATTAAGGACAAAATGTTAAATCAGGAGATTAAAATTTATAGTCCTTCGCTTTTATCACTCTTTGGCAAGATTTTAATCGTGACTCTGAGTGGTTGAAGAAAGAAGCAATGTAATAAAAAATACCTTAATATTCCCCTAAATAGGCAAAATATGCAATTGTTACTTATTGTAGAAAAAAAATTTTAAACACAGTATCAATTTGCTTAAAAATTATTTAGAGATGGCAAGTTTTACTTCACTTTAATTCATACATATGCAGAAAATTAATCTATAAAACAAAATATGATAGGCTGAGTTTATTCCCTTAAAATTCCTAATATTCTTCAAAACTCCCAATCTTCAAAATTCAAAGGAATTTTACATCTCTAGTTCTTGATGGAGGGTTGCAATTTTCATTTGTTCTCCCCACAGCTTTCCAGACATGCTTTATGGAGTTGAAATCTGGAGATCTGTTTTGCCAATCCATCCGGTGATATCCTCACTTTCCAGAAATTCGTTGATCAAAAGAACTATGCGGAATGAATGTTATCATCCATTAAAATGAACTCATCCCCAACCGCACCCCTGAAAAAGCGAGCATAGGGCTCGTCTAAGACCTCGTCCTTATACTTCTCCGCACTCACACTGCCTCTGTCAAAGACATGGAGAGGTGTGCAGCCGTTTAACATGATGCCTGACCATATCATTAAACCTCCGCCACCATAATGGTCGATTTCGCGGACATTTAAGGGCAGGTAGCGGATTCTATCCAGATTAACATATGGCTGGAATCAGTGGTTAGACTGAACCGGGACTCACCAAGGAAGTAAACCGTCATCCATTGATCTATACTGTAATCTCTTTCTTCTTTGCACCATTCTAAACGGAGCATAGAAGTGTGCAGGACGCAAATCTTCGTGCAAACAATCCTTTCTCATGAAGTCTTCTAGAAACAGTCAACTTTGAAACTTGGGTTCTTTTGGCCGTATATAAAACCGAGGAAGCTTAAAAGCAGTAGCATCCTTGTTGCACCTCGCTGGAGTAGAGAAATGGCGATCGTCTCCAGACATCGTCGCTTTGGGACAACCTTTTCCAGGATTTTTCTCAATAAATCTGGTCAGTGGTGTTGTGTTAATTTTTTTTTACCGAACCGCGTATATATAATGATATAGACAGGGCCGTTCCTGGGTAGGCGGCCGCTCTGTGTGGTCTCATGTCCCAAATGTGAGGGGGGGGGGATTTTCCATGATAATCCTGGCGGCAACGGTTTTTTTTCAGGTCACATGACCCAAATTTGACGACGTGGGGGGGGGAGATTTCCCCCAATTTTCGCCTGTCGCCAGGATAGGCGCTGTATATAGCATAAAAAGGAAAGAAAACAAAAATCATTACGAAACCTATTTTGTGTGTGTGTGTATATATATATATATATGTTTATTACAATAGGAACGTTTAATAAAAATTGGTTAACAAATTATAAAATACGCATAGTAGATACTCAAACAATATTGCATAAGTATACTATTATATAATAGGGAAAAAAACCGGACATTTTTTCATTATTAATAATGAAAATGAAATATACTTACACTTTAAGTTTATTAGATTAAAAATTATAGAAAAATGCAGCTACTACATACATATATGTAGCGCGCACGTAATCTTGTAGCGAGGGGTTCTTAGAAATATGCGAAATTGACACTAAGGCAAGCCGCACATTGAGGCGACAGCAGACAGGCAGCATGAAGTCGCGCCGTCATGCTGCCTGTCTGCTGTCGCCTCAATGGTGATATCAATATGGATAGATGTTTCCAAACAGTTTCTAAATTTTAAAAAAGTTGCAAATTAAAATAATATTGTAAAATTAATTTAAATAAATATTAGAATTAAGAATCTCTGTCCTTATGAATTTCTATGGATTTTAGAATTCATATTTCTAGTACATAAATATAATATTGTTCAAACTAACTTTTAGCTAGCATGAACAATTAAAAGATTTATCATTTGGATTGCTCAATTATTTTACAATACTTTGTGTAATATATTAAGAATTTCCAATGAAATTCTTTATTATTTTTAGTTTTGTACTGATTTATATTGAACTATTAGGTTATATTACATAAATGTGCATTTATACTTATGTAATATAACAAATTTAAAGTATGAAATAACTAAAAAAAATGTGTAAATAGTTATTAATATATTTAAAATAACCAACAAAATATTTGCCATTTTTGAATCCGTTAACAAATGAAACGTATTAAGAATATTTATTATTCTTTTGGCAGAAATATCAGAAATTTATCAAATAGTTTGGAGACTACTGTGCGTGTGTGTTTGATAATTATCTCAGGAATATTTTATGAAAAAAAAACTTTCTACGATGGCGTCATTTTTTGAGCTATTGTTTGATATAGGTTTGATTAATTGATTTTAATACATTTTCAGATGTATTTTTAAAAGAAATTTTATATAGTTTTGAGTAAATATTTGCAGTTTGTTATAAAGAGAATATTTTTTGCTCCTTTAACAAACCTCTTATTCTCTGACTAGTATTTAATGTATATGATTTAGCTTAGTTTTAAAATTAACACATGTCATAGCAATAGATTACTATGATCTTATTCCCAAATAAATACTGGAAAGCATACCTTATTCACTAATTTACTTTTAATGAATGCTACATAAAAATAAACTTATTTTCAGTTATAACTACAACAAACAATAAATTCATTAGTTTAGCATTTCATGCTGTCGCTTCAGTATGTGGTACTTTTCAACATGTCTTTCGCGGGCAGCAACGCGGCCGGGAAACGATAGGTGCGCGTTGGAGGCATGCTGCCTCTACGTACGGCCAGCCTTACTCTTTTTAATCGATACCTAGGTAGCGTGCATAGAATATTTTGTTAACAGTAGTACTTATTAATCTTATTATTACATTGTATTGGTTCGGGTTCGGTTCAAACCTTTGTTTATAATAATACATATAAAAATTAGAAAAAAAATCAGCAATTCTTTTTAGCTCTTTTTCAATACGTCAGCCAATTCTCGTTATCAGAAATCATCTTTAGTTCCAAAACGCGTTCCTGTCCAAAAAGGAAGTACCGGAACGACGTTCCGGAGCGTTCCGGCTCGACAACACCACTGAATCTGGTCTCCTGGAACAGTTTAAGTCGGAAAATTTCTTAATTTTGAACTCCAGTGTATTATAGCGAATAGAGAAGCAAGCACGCTGATGGCAAAGATAACCCAATATGTTGAGGAATGATTCACAATGTTTTCGGACTGTAGGTATGCTTATAAAACAGACAGTATCTCGAAACAGCAGATCCAATTAACTTAAATCACTTTGCGCATCCAACTACGAGCGCATACAGACAAAATATTAAAAGAAACCCTGAGGATCCGCTAAGTGGAGCTGCAGGAGACGCCTCCATATCTATTCATATCCAGACGAATTTGTGTGGCAGAAAAACATTGGAGCGACAATATTCATTTGAGACTGTTGCAGATGCGCCTCATCCATTCGATACACTTATTCGTCTTTGCTCAGGATTTCTTCAGTGTCAGGGATAGAACCTTCACTTTTTCGTTGCTCTACAATATAATCTCGTTCAAATTCAGTGAGCTTCTGACAGACGAGAGACCGGCGGCTTCATAAAAGTATTCTTGACAAATATTACAAATGTTTATAAATGTTACAGTGCATCTTAAAGCAAACCTGACTTGAATGTTCATCGTGGCATGTCTCGCCGCGCCCGTAATTCGAATCGACATCATCTTCGTACGTATAAAAGCACAAACCTATTGAATTGCGTTCATCGCACACAATTCTTGATTCTGACAATTTTTTCTAAAAGCGTATTTGATTAATCTTTGACATTAAATTATCATTCGCATCTTGTAGTCCCAATAACGCATATGAACATGTTTCACTAAATTTAATTAAATTAGGTAATTATATTAGGTTGGGGAAAAAGAAATCCATTATTTTTATGTGAACTTTATGTAACTTCTTTTGGATTCGCTTTGTAAAAAGGTTGAAAACAGCTTTCATGTAGATTTTTAGGTCTTGCACGTTACGACTGCTGACATGCGGTTAACTTCGATCATTTTTGATATTTTATACACATTTTCGACGATGCTGTATCTACATGCGAGGTGCATCTCTAACATCAAAAATACCCGAACGGAATCGAAGAAATAAAAATTGTACGTAACTGGTTGTTACAGTCTTATATAGGACGATAAACACCTTTCACAATTTTAGCCGCCCGGCTATTTTTTTCGCCGTTACAAGAGAAAAACGAAAATGCATCGAATTTTCTGTTTGTTGTCTTCCATTTTTAAAACCTTGTACTCGTAACTGAATGAATCAAACAAAAAACCGCAAGAGGATATTTTAGTGTCAAATGTCACCTTTCCAACGAGCATAAATCTGAAATTGTTTGATAGATACCTCACGAGATAGCGATCACTACAGACGTCTACCGAAATATAATAATAATGGATTACTACCGTCTAATAATGGATTACTTTTCCCCCAAACTAATATTTTAAAACTTTAATGCGATGGCTGAAATGGATGCTTTTCAATAATAATTTTATTTATATTTACTTTTAAAATTGGTTAACAATAATCGTAAATCAGCGGTTTCATAAAATTGGACCGATTTCTAAAACAAAAAACTTATTTAGCAAAAATTAAAAATAAAATTTGAAGAGTGAGGAAAATGTCTCCCATCAGTGTGTAAGAGAATCAGATTTGTACAAATATGACTTTTTTTAAAAATACTAACAGTCTAGTTTGGTTGAAATACTTATAGCTTCAAATAGTTTGATTTTTACTTGGACATTAATATCTTTTGAAAAAAGATACACATTTGGACTTACAACAAAATTTTGTTTTTAGAATGATATAAGTTCCTTTTTTTCATTCTAAAGTTTTTATTAAATAGCCTTTGAAAATTCTTGAAAAGAAAAAAATTGAACACACAAATGAACATTTTCCAGATGTTGCGCGACCTCTGACGGCAAAGTCAGAAGTCCTCTAGAACTGGCTGTCAATTGATTTCGATGGAAAAAACATCATAATAAAAAACCAGCTGATATTAATTCACTCCGTGTATGATAAATAAAAATGAAGAGATAAGCATAAAAACAGAAATACATATACAACATATGTTAAAATAAGGAAAAGGGGTTACATACTGTCTATTCAGAAAATCAACTATCTCTTTGGAAGGTAAACTATCTTGTTTATGCCTCTCAATAAAACGAAGTGTTCAAAATAGAACTTTCTAATCCTTCATAATATCGGTTTTTAATTCCAACAGTTACAGTTTTCTCTAACAACCTTTGGATCAATAATATGATAACGAGATAAAAAAGTTGTCATTATCACGTTACAGAGTTGATATCTTTGTCTGCTTCTTTTATTTATTATTAAAAACTATTAATTGTTACCCTACTTTGTTTACGTGTTTTTTAATAATGAGAAACCAAACTATTCATCAGTTTTTTAGAAGCTTTGTTACATGACTTTCACCCTCTATTTGAATGTTCTCGCTTCACTAGGATTCACTGAAAATTATTTAACTTGTTCAATAAATTTATAGTTTTCATTAGATGCACCTCTTTCTGATTTCGCTAGTATAAACGTGCACCCAGATTTCGGAGATTTCCCTTCCCAGTTATGAAATGAAAAGATTAAATTAATGTCATGAAAACAGATTTATTTTTTTTTACGACATGCCGAAATGAACAATAAAAGAATTAAACACCGTTAATCTACGCTTTAGGTCCCCTACTCTGCCAACTTGGCGATAAATGCACCAAGCGTGGTAAACCAGACGTTTTTACACCTAATGAGCTCCTTATGGCAACCTCCGGAGGAAATAATTTGCGCTTTTTCGCGCACGCTCATTAATTGGTTTTTTCTTTTAGCATTTTCATTGGTCGTTAATTAGATTCAGTTTGAAAAATCGGTCATTTTCATTGGTTGCTAATTAGTTTAAAACCATTAAAAATCATATTCTATTATCGCCATGGCAACAGCGTTTTTGAAAACCCGCCAAGTACGGGACCCACAGCACACTTTCGCCAGGTTGGCAGAGTAGGGGACCTAAAGCGCATTTTCACCTTAAACACGTCATTTGTGATTGCAATTTCAACTTAAATGTGATGCTCAACAATTTAACTCATAAAAGTGAACACAATACAAAAGCAATGATTGATTGGGTTCTCAAACCGAACAAGGTGCGGGACACGTGAAACCACTCTGTAATTTCTCAGTCATTAAATACGGATGTCGGGCCTCCTTTCGTTCGCGTTCTAGTGTATTTCCAATCGACGACTGGGAAAGGTGATGGCGTGGTGGCCTGGTTGATTAGGCCGTTCGTTCTCGTTATCAGAGGATAATCAGTTTGAATTCAAACCCAATTAAAGATCTGTTGTACTCGCTAATGGTGGCCGGGGTATATAAAATATATCGTGGCTGCATTGTCCTCCAAGTTAAATGATACTTCTGGGCTGGGAGGGTAAGTAGGAGTTTTCTGCTTGGTCTCTACTTCTAAATGACAAAGACCCACCCATTTTAGGGGTTCAAGATGACATACCCACTGGGCACCCCGGAAGTCAAAATGCACATAATTTCCGCCTTGCAGTACTAAAAACACACTTGTAGTACTAAAAAATTTGAAAGCACTGTGGATCCTAGCAGCTGTATATTAGTATAATAGCAATATCAAATATTGGGAAAGATGAAATAATAGTCACTTCAGAAAAAGGAAACAATTTCCAAAATAATGAAAAGTAAATATAATATTTTTCAAAAAAGAAAAAAATGTAGAAAAGAAAGAAGAGATCAAATACGTAAAATATTTTTTCTCTACAGTGCATAGATTTAAAAAAGAAGAAACCACACACGGACATTTTTATTGAAGCGAGAAATCAGGAGACGATCTTTATACACCACTTAAATGAACAACATCATACTTAATGGACTAATAATAATGTACTTAAATGTACTACTACCACTTAAATGAACATTTAAATAAACAATTTTACAGAGAGATCAACGAAGTATTAAATATGTTTTACATTAATTACAAAAGCTGTAGACCATCCAAATTTCTAAAGGAAATTTAATTTTTCTTTTAAGTAAGCTAAAGGCCCACATCCTAATGTAAGTTTCACTTCATTTGTCTGTTCAGCCCTATAAAATACTTCTGGATATATTTATGCACACACGTGTATATATACTTGTCTGCAAAATGAAAGCAACAAATGTTTTTTTGCCATAACTCTTCAAGAAATCATCGGAGAAACATGAAATTCAAAACTAGGAGTCAGCATTTTGTATTGAAAGGATTACGAAAGCAGTACATTGTGTTCTATAAAATTGAAGTCTACTTCAATGAAATCTTGGAACAAATGCACATGAGAACTTCTTTACGATAGCAAATACCGGTTAAAGAGCCTCTGTCCAAAACAAAGTCTGCTGGTTTAGACCAATGCCTTCACAAATGGCGACTCTATGATCACCATAAACGTCTTTTTCCACGATGTTAGTGTTTAACATAATGCTTCTACAGACGGCAACTCCAGGACCACTATAATCATCTCTTTCCGCGATGTTACTGAAATGAAATTATGATCATGACCTCTCTTTCCAAATCAACTGGCATTGAAATTACTCAATTGTAAAGAGGACACGAGTCCTCTGATGAGATATCCAGTTCTTACCCTCCTTACGCTACAATATACTGTGGCGCGGATGGCCAATTTCAGAGAGATGCAGCGCTCTGGTTGGTGAGTGACTAGGTCATTTTTGTGGAAACATCAGGATACAGTAAATCACTCGTCTTGTTGACAACCTTTCGGGCGCTTTTGGAAGAAACTGAATCAGAGTACGGAGATCTCTTATTGCACAGAGTCGTGAGGTGGCTAAGCCATGGTGCGTTTTTAAAAAGATTTCGTATTCTGTTACCAGAAATAAAAAAAAATTCTACAAATGAAAGAATATCATATTACAGAATTGGAAGATAAGAAATGGCTCATGAAACTAGCTTTTATCTACGATATCACTGCAAAACTTAACGACTTAAACCTAAATCTACGAGGAAAGAATAAATGTTTAATAGACATGA
>JAPDSC010021175.1:7934-21292 GCA_026290005.1 Latrodectus geometricus | reverse complement strand
TTGATTTGGGGCCTCATCTCTTGATTTAGAAGAGATCCCATTGCTTCCTTATTGGTTAACCAACTGCTTTTTAAGCAGGCAAACAATGTTTTTATTAAGAAATTGCTTCTATCAAGAGGATAATGCCTAGATTCACGGTAATCAAACTTTTCAGTTATGGTTTTAGAAACATGGGTAACCGATTGCACAACTTCCTGGTCTGCCCAGTCATCGAACTTTACCGTGTCATCTGTTGGAGAAAAAAATAATTAGATCTCGTAACTCTCTTTTTGTGTCTCTCAGAGAGTTAGAGCAGAGTTTCTGTATGAGAAAAGGTACAACATCAAATTTACCTACATACAGAACTTGTGTATGTCTATTTAAAGAAGAATTCCAGTGGTTTTTAAATGCCAAACGTGCTCTGAAACCATATTGTGCACAAAAAACTGAATTTTGTATGTGTTTTCCATTATTTTGTCTAATTATTATATTTAATTTATTTTTATGTTAATAACTATCTGGCAAAAAATATAATTGCGATGGGAATTTTGTTTATTTAGTTCGTTTATTTTGTAAATTACGCACAGGAAACTGATAAAAAGCAATAATTATAACAAAATTATATTATAATTTATTACATTTTATCAATTTCCTGTACGTAATTTACTTAATTAATTAAATAAGATTGACAAATATTCATGTATATCGTAACTTGTTATTCTATATTAAATGTGTCTCTAACCCACAATTATATAAAACACGTTTTCAATAGAATATCAAAAGTCGAGCGTTGATTTTTTTCAATTGAAACCTTGAATCATAATGAAAAATGACACATTAAAATGCACATATTTGTTTAAAAATAATCAACAATTTCAAAATCTTTTACAGTCTAAATGAGAATTTCAAGGTAATATAAATCTCCAGGGAAATTAACATACAGAAACTAATTAAGTTTATTTAGCATGCATAAAAAATTATTTCCTATGGAAATATGATGCAACATTCAAAGTATCTTTTTATTTTATTAAATTTAATTAAAAATAATTAAATTTAAATTACGAAAATGCAATTATGGATCGACTTTTTGTTTGTATTTGTACTAATCAAATAAAATATTTAAAAATTTTATATGAACAATATTTTTTTTTCATTCCGCATAGCTACTACATTATAAAATATTTACATTTAAAATGCATCTTTGATCCTTACATTTAGCTACTTTCGTCGAATTATTTACATCAATGGAACACGTTGTTGATTCTTATCAGAAGTATCTGCTGAACAAAAGAGCTCAATTTTATTACACATATATTCATATTTAAATTCCTGTCACCTAATAACACCATAAATATCATAACTTTATTAGGAATAAAAAGTACTACCAAGCAAATTAAACTATTTCAGTTTGTAAACTTTGATTTGTAAGAAATTTATTATTAATAATTTCACTTTAGGTGTGTCTTACATATATTATAAAAATATTTTTTAAATTAAAATAAAAAAATTCTGTTTCAAATTCTCAAAATTGTGTCATGAGGAACAAGATTAAGGGGAAATTGAAAAGGCAAATTCAATTTTGAGGAATCGATCGATGTTTCTTCCAACAAGTTTTCATGAAGAGTTTTCTTTCGTTATCCTGTTTAAGGCATTATAACTTTGGCGTTTTTTTTTTTTCCCCTAGAAAAACTGTTTTAGATAGTTGAACAGTTTCTTTCACTTATTTTTTATTATTATTTTGTAACTTATTATCTAAAGTTTGAATAATGATTATAATACATAACAAATATAAACAGAAGCTTAGTAAATTATATTCATATTTTCAAAATTTTATAAAAAATATATATCATTTTATAAAATATATAATTGGTTTATTTTATATATTTGTTTACTAAGCATTAAATTTTATAAGAATTGCTTTTGAAATCATGTTCTTTGTATCAGTTTTAGTTTTGTTAAAATATATAAAAATTTTGAAAGAGTATAGATATTTAATTATATATTTATAAATATAGGATATATATCATTCAAAAATATGAGTTATTATTTTGAATGAAACATCTCACAAATAAAAGAAATTTATGCATACATAACATTACAATCATTATAAATAATAATTCATATTAATTACTTTAACATTTAAAATAATAAACGTTAAAAGGAATGATGATGAAAATAACTCTATAACAGTTATTTAATTAATATCATTCATTAATTATATAGACAATTTAATTGAATAGTTAATTAACTAATACGTTTTAAAACAAAAAATAAAAATTAACTTATAAATTTGAAAAGCTTATTTTAGAAATGGTAATACATTTTAAATTTGTTAAATATTTTCAGATGCAGTCAATATTGAATTGAAAATATTCCTAAGCCACCTGCTGGATTAAATATAATATTTTTTAATGCTATCTAAAGTTAAAACATTTACATTTTCTCTAACAAAAAATAAGTGAATTAAGTTCTTATATTTTTTACGTTTTTATACAGCTAAAATTATATTCCAAGCAAATGTTAAATTTGTTAAATACAACTGTTAAATTTTATTGTCTTTTCATAATTTAAGGATAAAGGGACAGTTTCAGGTTTTAATTCAAAAGCTGAATACCTTATTCCCAATAGCAGCTAAATTTTATAAGGAAACAAATGCTCTTTTACAAAATCTTAGTCATAAAAATAAAACTAGTACAATTCATAGCTCTTTCACGATATATTTCCTAAATATTTATAACAGAAATCTTTATGAATATAAAAATGTTTTGCATTGAATTATTGGAAATTTAAATAAAGTTAGCAATAAAAAATAAATGAAGGACATAAATTTAAATGAGAGGGATTTGTTAAATATTCTTTGTTCACACATTTTATATTTTTTATATAAATCATTTTATTCAATATTCATTAATACGTTCATTTAATTTTAGATTCAAACAACAAGCTGTTGAAATATCGTATATTCAAATTTTAAGATTCACACAGTTCGAAATACTAATTAGTGATTTGAAACGCAATCATTTACTGAATTGGAATTTCTAATAACCAAACACCTCTTTATCCGATTCATAGATGAATGATTGATTAAAAATATGTTAACAAAAAATTAAGAAAATCATATTCATGGTTGAAGAAATTAAAAGAGATAATTGTGTGCACAAACTCAATTTGGGAATTGTTTTCATAAAAAATGTTACATATAAGTTTTAAATTTTGTAATTTTAAAAAAATTTGTCTACTGTTATTAATGTAATTTTATGAAAATAAATGAAACATAATTTATATTTTTGATTGAAGGTTATACTGGTAATAAATTAATTTTACTTTATTTGTTCATTCAAAAAAGTGAGAGACAATAAAAGGAAATTTTTAGTTGTGATGGAGTAGTTTGGTAACGTATTTTCATTTGCTAGGGAAGGAGTAAAAGTAACAAAAATTTCTACATGTAATATTTAACAGGACTTAAATAAAAATAATTTATACTTATGTTTTTAATGTTTTTAAATAATTTTTATATAGAAAATTATGAAATAATTAATAGATTCAATATATAATTATGATTGATAATTTAATTATTAATTTCTCTGTATAGATTTAAAATTAAGTTTCGGTAACATTTATGTTAATGTAATTTCGTTTATTTTAATGTATTTTCTTCTAATTAACATACATTTTTAATTATCGTCAACCACTTGTTTGTAAGTAAACAATTTAAAATAATGATTACATTAAATTACCATTATTAAGAGATAATAGATTCCAATTTAGAAAAATAATTATACAATTTATATTACATTAATACATGCAATAATGCATTTTCCTTAAACAAATCTTTAAACAAAGAGAAAAATTCCTTGTTGGAATTTTCTTTTCGAGAAAGACAACGAAATGTCTTTCTCGTGAGCATAATAGAAGATCAAAAGAAAATGGCACTGGTACAAAATAGGTATTCTTCGAACAAGAAAAAATTGCCGTTTGCTTCTGATTCGTGAACAACAGGTTTACAGCTTACAGTGAACGACTTTTTGTCAAGAAAAAGAGTGTTATCGATCATCCCCTCAGAACGTGAGGAAGGAGGCCAACATGGAACAGGAAATTTCTCGATGTATTCGGAAACTTTTGTTTTTGGTTCTGGATGAAGTACGAAGCAGGTAGTCACGCACAAACCTCTTCAGAGTTTATATAACTCAGAACTATTACAGCAAAGTTTCTTCTTTTCAATTTCTATGTTACACCATGAAAAAAAAAGAAGGATGTATTCCGTTTCTTCTTCAGATAAATTCCCATTTACTGTTCGTAAATAGATAAGATAAAATTTGAAAACTATATACTTGTTTTGATTCCAAGTTAGAATGGGCTTAGTTTTCTAAAACACAGTGAAAAAATAATGTCTTATGCAACTTCTAAGAAGCATGTCGACTTTCATGTATGGCTTTAGTATTTATTTTGATATTTTATGGTAAAACTGCGAAATTATGTTATAAAGTTTAGTGTAACTCGGTGCTTTTATAAATTGAAAAGAATCATTAGTTTTAACTCAAAATATAAACAATGCTCAGGGATGAAAATATACGTATTGTATAATATTTTCTTATAATGAAATCCATTAATTCAAAATTTCACACTAATATCTACACAATACACTGGAAAGATTATTCTTAAAAATAATGCAGTATAATATGTAGATGTAATATGAAATTTTGAATACAGAACTTTTAAAATTGAACGCACCACATAATTTTAAAAGTTCTAACAACAAATAACAGTATAAAAGTTTTTCCATATATCTTTTTATTTTGAATTTCATTTTCTTCATATTTATAGTCTTTACCTAATATAAATAAAATACTTAAATATTTAAAGCATATGCTAAAATTATTATAAGCATTTTTTAAAAATTTTTCTCATTTAAATATGTGAATATGAATATTTTGTGAATTTTGATAGCGAGGGAGATAATATTTGAAAAACTTACTCATTTTGTAAAAAGATTTTTGATTTGTTAAAAATGCTGTGAAATTTAAGTACCACCAAAAAATATAGTAATAAATTTAAAAATGTTTTTAAATTTATAGAGTGACTTAATTCAAATTAACATACATAATTAAATTTATCTTTTTACTCATAGATAATTACAGTTTATAATTTTCAACCTTGTTTGAAAGGGAGGGAATTAATATTTATTTGAATTTGACTTAGTGTCAAATTAATTGGAAACACTAACTAACAATGCACATGTAATGAATATCTTTAAGGTAATAGAAAAAAATTTAAAAAATAAAATAGTGTACTGAATATATTATTCATAATTGAATGTAAAAATGCGCAGTTGCTCTCAGGAAGTTATACTGATGGGAAAATTCCAAAATTGCCCTAAATTTAATGCCATTTCACGTCATTTTACTCGATTGGGAAATGTATCTACAGAAATTCAATCTCTTTTTGTGAATTACTTTTTGTGAAGTTACATTAACTCTAATACATTAGAATGGGTAAATGCAAAAGTCGTATTTTTTAATCTTATATACATATTTATGTAACTTTTTATCATAAAAGTATTCTCAAAATACTGAGTAAGTATTAGCACAAAATGAATTTTTAATTAACATTAAAAATTTGAAAGTTTACTATTGTTTTCTTTTACAGTTAGTTTGAATGTCACAATTAATTTTCAAACTATAGCGGTTTTATGAAGTTAACAGGCCTACTGAAAACAAGAATGTCCTATGTTTAAGTTTGTAATTGGATAATTATAATTACCCAGGAACACCACCAGATTCCATGTGATTTGCAAGAGTGACGTCATCAGACCACACATCAAACTGCCATTTTCTTAGCCCTAGAACTCCACATAGAACATCACCTGTGTGAACACCAATACGCATGTCCACATTAACTTCAGTTGCTTCTCGAACAACGCTAAAATTGAAAATATAACACATAGAACTTAGAATATCATACTATTACATTAAATTAATATTATTGATTAAGTAAAATTAAATATATAACATTCAGATAAAATGACTTGTTGATTTACTGTTATCTTTTTCAAATTTGTTTTTTTGATAAAAGGATTTTGTATCAGAAAATAATTATTCACCTTTTAATTAGTTACATTGAACCGGGCAATTATGTTACAATGTTCTACTCGATTCACATTACACTGTAAGATACACAATACACAAGACAAATATTAAATTAAATATACTTAAAACTCTGTTTCTGGAAACTGAGCTTAAGAAAAAAATTTCGATTTAAAATTTTAAGAATTTTAAAAGACCTAACTTTTCTTATTCTTTTACTATATACGTATTGATGCCCTTATTGCAATAAAAAATTTTAATGATTAATAGTTTTAGGCAAATTCCTTTTTTAACTGCTATATTTCACGAATTAAAGAATAAGACTTCAGCAATATCTATAATACTTTATTTATAAATCTTGTCGGAAACACGAATAAGTTTTAATGTCCAGTATTGACGAAATTGCATACACAATTAATGAAAAAGTTTCAAGAAACGCATATTGTAAGAAATGCACATCTATGAATATGCATGTGTAATACCTATGAATTCACTCATTCTTTTACCCCAACGTGAAACATCTTAGTATAAAATATTATGCTTAAACCTTGTCATAAAATCTAAAGCATTGTAAATATCTGTATGGAAATCACACATAAGTTTAAAAAATCGCGAAAGTCTTTGTTTTTTAAATAGTCTTCTGAAAGATCCTTGATCTTTGAAAATTTTCAGAAATGGTGATTACTTCAATGACTTCAGAAAAAGAATGAAACATATGCCAAAACAAGATGCAAACAGAATTTTTGTTTATCTTGCCAACAAAAGGAACAAGTATAATGTGACAGTACGCGCAAGGCATCTCATTTGTTCTGATTCCCTTTCTTTTCTTCATTCTTTGAACAGTAGTTACCACCAGTAACAAGTAAGTAATTAAAGCCCTGTTAACTATCACAATTTGCTTAAAATTAGGAGAACAGATATCCATTTTGCTTATGTGTGAACATACCACATTCTATGGCTGATTTCTTACAAAACGTGCTATAAATTTACTCATAAGATATCAATATTAGCATGCCATAGAACAATTAAAACTCCTTTTAATATAATGAGCTTTTAGATGAAAAAAAATAAGGAATATATATCATCTTGTAATGCTGTAGTCATCAAAAAGCTCTTTCCTTCTGTTTAACAAAGATTGCATTGTGAGTTTTCCTTCTCTATTAAATCTCTGACTTTTTTTTCTGGCCATGGTAAATTTTCTAGTTATCTGTTTCCTTTCAATCTAAAAAACAATTTATGTGAAAGTTCAGAAACGTACCTCATATCGTATAAAATTCGATTTTCTCATGACGTATTTTTCATGGCCCTAGATTAGGGTTACAAAACGACTTGGAAAATTTGGACACGCCTTAACCTGTGAGCTTATCTATTTTCATGAAATCTAAAACTCTGTACTCTGTTTTTGTCTTTTATTTATGCTTTTAGTGTTTTAGTTAATTTATCTCTGATGCACTGGAAGACTGCAGATGGATTAGGAGATTGTAAATACTCAAAAAATTAATAAACGTAAATAGCACAATTAAGTGACGTAATTTCCAAAACTAAATAAGATATTACTAATCAGAGAATTCCATTGTTTGATTTAAATGGTTGTATGTATGAATGTAATGTTATACGTTTTATTTCTTTGAAGAGAAGTATAGTTCACAGCCTGAAATTTTTTTCACAAAATATTGTTATTATAAAATGTTTTATTAAATTCTAATTTCAACATGGTTACAAACAGCTTTTTGAATATCTCACGATATAATCAATTTTAGGCAAAGCTTAAAATCTTTTTGAATTTTTTTTTTTTTTTCATGTGTGCGACATTTTTTAAAACAGAACTTAAGGTATTTTTTTCTTCTTTTGTACATTAAAAAGTAATTTTATTTGGAATCTTTTTCGAAAATTGAACATATGGCAAAAAAATTTTTAAAATATTGAACTGTGCTAAAAAATATATTTATGAAAAATGCGGATACATAAACTCGAGACATTTCTTATTAAACATGAGCTTTTCTTCCATATGAATAATTTTGTACTTCTTTTAGTAATTTATTAATCATAAAAATTGCATTATTAATTAATATCACCTTAAAATTAAGCCAATATTTCTGTACTTTTTAAATATTTGCTTGTATTTATAAAAATATTTTTCAGTTAATCGGAAATTGTGAGCTAAATTCAGCAATTCAGATGAAAGTATTTTTAAAATAAGATATACTTTAATATAAATAATAAACTCATTTTTTAAAATTAAATTAACATAAATATAATGTTTATCCAAGCACAAGAAATTAAATTAAAAGTATTTCTAATAACTATAAATAATTAAATCTTAGTTTCAGGAGATTAAAATTTTTAGAAAATCTAAATTAACATTTTATAGATTGCAAAACATAAAATACAGATGAAATTTAACTTTCTTTAAAAAAATGATTAAAATATAACTGGGAACAACACTTTGGGATAAGCTTACCGTATTGCTTCAATCATACTGAGACCCATTTGAACACAATTTGTGGCATGGCTGGGCCTGGAAACAGGAAGTCCGGAAACGCAATAGTAACAATCGCCAAGAATTTTTATTCGCATGCAGTGGTTCTCCTGTAAAATAATGGGATTAGTTTTAGCATGTAATAAATATAATGTAACTTTTGATTGAATGCACTAGATTACAACGAAGATATTTATTTTAAAATTAATGCCCATACATACATATGTAGGTTCATGTTGTTCTGATTGGTTAGGGAGTTTTCTTATTATTAAAAGGTGATGAATTCAAATTTGGACCAAAGTAAAGATGCACCGTGTTCACTAAAGGCGTCTACGCTTTGTTAAATTAGTCGCATTTGCCATGTCCTCTAAGTGTGATAATACTTCTGGAAATGACAGGCCAAGTATTGAGGGTTTTTTTTTTTTTTTTTTTTAAATTCTTGGCACTTGCTCTTATAATTCGAAGATAACCAATTGATTGCTCCTCCCAAATATGACGAGCCCAAATCTGGTTTAGGATTACGGAAGTATGCACCAACAAATATATATATATATTATATTATCAATATTTGATAAAAAAATTTTTGTAAAATATATCATGAAATTGAAATGTTGCTTTTAATCTATCTATAAAAAGTAGTACAAAAATGTATGAAAGTTGTAAGAAAATTGTTAATCTCATCATTTGTCTATGTATAATTTCTATGTATGTTTCATTAGAAAATTATTCAATTAAATTCAATTTAAATTGTTCGTTTATCTTTCCTGTGTCCTAGTTTGTACAAGAAGATTAGTTATATAAAAAATACTATGTTAAATGAGCTAAAAACTGCAAAAAAAACTCTCACATTAAATTAGAAGTCGTGCTTACGAACCATTGAATCAAAGCTCTGTACATTTAGTTCACAATTTTGCTTGCCTTTATTTTAATATTCCACTTAAAACGTGACTTATCATGTTACAGTTAAAAAGTACCTAGTGAAACAAACTAAGACAAAAATGACCATGTAAGAAATGCAACATAAATAAATCTAAAAAGCATTATAGAACAGGCATCGATAAGCTATTCTAATATTGTCTTAAATATCTTTCAGTTAAATTATTAGTTTAAAGTTGCAAAGTATGTTACACATTCCCCAACTTTAGTTTCCATGAAATTTATATTCTTTTGGTGTATTTCTCACAAGTTACTTTCTTTTAAAACCCAGTAAAATACAATATTTTAGTATTAAGTATTTCAAAGAATGTATTACAGTGCATTATTATATTGACATGTGTCAATTTTATGCTAAAAAAAACTTTTTCAGACATTATTCTTTTTGTCTTAAATTGTTCCTAAATGTTCAATTTCTCAATAAATATATTACAATAATCAAAGTTAATGTATTCTGTTTTTGGAGAACTATTTTCAGTTTTCTTATAACACCGCCCTCAAAGCTCAATTGATATAATATGTAATCTATGATATAACCGAAAAATTTGTTTCAATAATATAAGCAAGAAGGTATAGTTTCAAATAGCCAGTCTGTCAGATGACAATATATTTTGTTTAATGTTTTAATACATACAGGAGTACATAAGTACTTTTTCTCTCCATATATGTGAAGTCCAATTAATTTCCAAGGTAAAAACTCGCAAGTCAAGAAAAGATTTTCAAACATAAATAAATAAATATTTTAAAACAATCTTGTTCTTCCAAACTTTAGCAAAACGAATTTTAGCTACTTGACTAGTTGTTTTCTATATAATAAAACATGATTTCTGAATCCTATTATTATATGCTAAATTTGAAATAATTATCATATGCTAATTTTAGAATATATTTGACTTTTCTATAAATTATGTAAAACTTAAATTGATGCTTATAGAATTTTATTTACTCAGATTTAAAGAATTTGAATAGTTTTTATGTGTTGATATGAGAAATATGTTTGATTTCAAGTTATTAATCACAGGAAATAAGTTCACTGTCTCCAGAATTAAATAGTTAAGTGCTAAATCACACAATCTTTCACATGAGTTTTCTTTAATTTTTAAATTAATCCTATAAAAACAATTTTTAAAAATGAGATGGCATCATCAGAATTTTAATATTTAAAAAATAAGTTTTTTCTCTTCATAATTAAATTAGTTTGAATGGACTTAAATTATGATTTTTACAATTAATGAGAGATTTTCTTACTGGAAAAGTACTTTTCTCAAACGACAATATATGATGAATTAGAAAATTTTGCGTCAAGATGGCTTTTAATAAAAAATGTCTTATTTTAATAAGAATCAGTTTCTGTTTGAATATCATTAAACATACGAAAATCATTTGAATTTTACGAAGTATGCTATTTGTTAGTTCAAAAATTTTAAATGTACGAAAAAAAACTACCTGAATATTTTTAAAGAATATCTTTGATTAAAATCCTTTTAATATATAATGAGTTCTATTAATTTACTTCATTAGTAAAAAACAAGAATGAAATTTGAGATGATTACATAGAAATTTGATAAATTATAAATAAGAGTTTTCATTTTTAAAGTAATTATTTTTATAAATCAACCATGTACAATAAAGTTTAAAGTTTTAAAATCAAATAAAATTTTTATTTTTCTACACAGATTTTTTTTAATATTTAATTTAATGTGCATCCAAAATATTTTTTATATTTAATTATTTAACTTAGTTAAAACATATTTTAGCAATTTTATGTTTGATTAACAATACAATCAAGGTACCACGAACTTATGAAAAATTAAACTATTGGTCTAAAACTACATAAGTAAATAAGAATTAATTCTTAACGAAAATTTAATTTATTTCTTACGAAAGCTACGGGTACATACAAAAATTAAGAAAACCATAGGAAGACTAATGTGTTCAAGACATCATTAAACTAGTAACCAGGTGGCAGAAAGAAGAAATAAATTACATTTTTAGAAGTCTGTTTTGGAATTATCGAAGTTCCTTTGATTTAATGAAGGCATTTTGTACTAAAAAACATTTCCTTCAAAAAGACAATTGAAACAAAAATAAGAAAGATTTTGTTTTCTCTGGACATGGGGATCTGAAGAGAACTAAAACAACTTTAAATAGATTAATTTCAATTATTCAGTTAAAATAACGTAGCTATATCGATTGCGCTTACAAATTTTTATCTTGTAAAGTTTACAATTAAGAGAAATTTCCGTCTGAAGTATTAGTGTGATGTATGTAACAGTTTATATGATTTAAACATAGATAATTCTAAAGAAATTGTATCATTTTTATTTATTCTTTAAAGTGATTGATAATAACAGCTGATTGGATAAAATACAAATAATATAATTCTAATAGCCGATACTCATTTCTCTGAAATTTTTTTAATAATGTTTCTAAAATAATCCCTTAGAACATCCGCAATTTAATGATCGATACATTTCTATATTTCACCAAAAAATTATAGCTTAAAATACATGAGTGACATTTAAATACTGATAGAATTAAAGATTTCTCAGAATGGCAACAAAATGGTGTTTTGACATCATTGAAAAATTCCTTGAGAATAAAGTATACAAAACTTTCCGAGTATAATGAGATTTCATAAAAGAACAATACAGCTATTTATGGTTTACTTTAAAACAAATTACGTTTCAAAGAGTTAACATGACATTCCTTACAGAACAATATTGTCAGTAATATTATCTGTGAAAGATTAAATTAAATTTGGACAATTTTATTTCAAAGTTATCTCAGCAAAAGTTTTTGATGGATTTAATAACATATATTTAACTAATGAAGATAGTTTATGAAACAGTTACTTCCCAAATTTAAGTGTAAAGTAATAATACTTATTGTAACTACATATGTATTTTCTGAAATATGTTTAAATTCATAAATAAGGTATCCTTTACTAAGTTAATGCATATGTCCTATAAATTACTAGAAATTTACAAATTTTACAAAAACAACGCAATTTTCCTTTTAAGCAAGAAATGTAAAGTTTAGTAGTATAGTTAATTATTTCACTCTGATCTTATGCTTAGAAAATAAATGGTTAAATTTAAGGAAATTTCATGATGAAACTAAGAATAAATTAAATAAATATTGTTTACTATTGGGGCTGCAAATGATTTGTGAATATAAACTAGATCACAAGGTATTCCATATTAAAATACTCTCATTGCTTGAATTAGTATTATTCTGTATAAAAAGTGTTTCTAACATATTTTGAGTTCATAACATTATAATCTTACATTAATAACTGTAAATCATTTGAATATGAATTTTAACTTATTTTAAATTTTCTAGTTAGCTCTATTTACATTCTAGTTAATAATAGTTCAGTAGAAATCCTGCTAAATTAAAATAGTATAGCTATGTATTTGGATGAAAATTGAAATTCCAACGCTAAAAAGAATATAATTAGATAAATATATTCTTTTCAGTACATTTGTGTGATTTATATCAAATCAAAGTTAGGAGAAAAAATGCATTTTTATTGCTTTTGCACAAACTAAATGAAATGTTAATTTTTTGACATTTTTCTACTGTAAGCACTGTGATATTAAACATGACTATCAACATGTCTTTAGCAATTTATAAAATTGTACAGTGGTTATTTACTATAAGAAATGTGTAACTTACTACTTTTAAGTTCTTAAATTAGCTATTATAAATTATATGTATTAAATAATCATTAATTTATCATAAAAAGTTATAAATAATGTATCCTTACGTCCTTCATTTAATGAATTTTCGTCTAGTTTTGAATTATAATGGCTGAATGGAATTTGAAAATAATGCTTAAATTAAGATGTTTGAATCTGGCTAATTTATATATATATATA
>JAPDSC010021169.1:0-11658 GCA_026290005.1 Latrodectus geometricus | reverse complement strand
ATATTAGTTTGGGGAAAAAGTTATCCATTATTTTTTCGGTAGACGTCTGTAGTGATCGCTATCTCATGAGGTATCTATCAAACAATTTCAAATTTATGCTCTATGGAAAGGTGACATTTGACACTAAAATATTCTCTTGCAGTTTTTTGCTTGATTAATTCAGTTATGAGTACAAGGTTTTAAAAATAGAAGACAACAAACAGAAAAATCGATACATTTTAGTTTTTCTTTTATAATGGCGAAAATGCTAACAAGGTGGCTAAAATTGTGAAAGGTGATTATCGTCCTATATATGACTGTAACAACCAGTTACGCTCAATTTTGGTTTCATCGATTCCGTTTGGGTATTTAGATGCCAAAGATGCACCTCGCATGGATACAACATCGTCGAGAATGTCCATAAAATATCAAAAATTATCAAACTTGATAGAATGTCAGCAGTTGTAGCTTCGCACAAGACCTAAAAATCTACATGAAAACTGTTTTAAACCTTTTTACATAGGGAATCTGAAAGAAGTTACAAAAAGTTGACGTAAAAATAATGGATTTCTTTTTCCCCAACCTAATATATATATATATATATATATATATATATATATGTGTGTGTGTGTGTGTGTGTGTGTGTGATTTTAAAATGATATTAGGTATCATCCTTAACTAATCAAAATGCTTAAAATCAAAAGTTAACTGATTTTGAACCTGTTTGAGTTTAAGGAATGTAAATTGTAAATTTGATAGAATTAAGTGATAGTTCATGACAACGGAATATTAAAGATGTGTGTGTGAATTCAAAAAAAGTCATATAGATTTTTAATATAAAATTTAGATTCAGTTTCAAATTTTGAATTGAATTTTTGAAATGTTTAGAAAACACATATCCTAATTTAATAACAAATTTTCAGATAGTTTTAAGGTTCTGTTTGTTTTAGTTTTATGCATTAACGTTTGAAATATAATTTCGCTTATAATTCAAAAGGAATTCTTTTATAAATTTACTGCATGAAATTTACACATATCATGACTTCATGAGATTTCTTTCATATAAGTTTAAAACTAAAATATATTACCATGCCTGACAAATTGGTTAACAATTTGTCAATAACAAAGAAAAATACTGTATAATAAGTACGCTGATTTTTCGTTGCTGACTTATAGTTCTAACTATTATGCGAATTAAAATAAAAGGCTTTTATTAACCATAAAGTGGTTGTTTCTTTCGTGAAAGTTTAGATCATGTGTACGTCACTTTATTTTACGTATGATTGGTCTGTGAGTTAAGCAAATACCAGTAATGCAGTTTTTAGCTGAATATACAATTTTATCCGCTAATCCCACTGAAAAATCAGAAACATGTAAAATTTTCAGTGAGATTAGCTCTTCAGTGTGTAATTGAAATGAAAATTTTGTTGAATGTCTTAGTGGGATTGATTATTTTACATATTCTTGGAGATTTTGTCTCGATACCGCTATTAAAAAATAAATACTTATTAATCATTAGGTAAAAATAAATTTATTTCATGTAGCATGCAAAACACAATAAACATTAATATTTGGTAGTTTATGCAAAAAATAAATAAGTAATTTGTTTGTATCTATCTATTTAAAAATAAATGTGCATATTCATTTTGTACATCATATACATGAATATATCACAACAAAAAAGTTGGAATACGGAATTATGAATACTTTGTTTTTATTTCTAAGTATTTAAAAATCATTTTGTAACTTTATTAATACATTTTTGTGAAAAACTTCGTATGTACACTATATCAAATTTAAATCTTGGGTACATCATGTACAGAGAATCTAATATTTTAAAAACTCTGTAGAAACTAATCTTCTTAAAAAAGTTTTCAATAGATTTTATTGTTGCGAGACAGAGATAATTATGGTTTCAAGTGATTTCCAATGCATTCCAGCTATGCGCAGGTTGACACAAGTCGTTTAACCATAGCGGAATAGTTTTGAAAACATTGAATCATTTTCACCTGATGACTCGTTCGATTTAAATTCAAAAAAACTTTTAAGAACATTTTGTGCGTAAGACATTGAATGTTCCAAGGTCTCGAAAAACAGGATATCGAGTGCATCTCTGTGGTTTGAACTCTTTGAGAATCGAAAGTAAAAATATGGTTGAAATTCATTTTGTTAATAAACCGATTTCATATGTTTAAATATATGTCAAACCAAAGAATGTTTTTCATATGTCAAACCAAAGAATTGTTTTGAGAAGCTATCGTCTAATGACTGGAGTCAGAATGCAGAAGGAAAAGCAAAATGAAAAAGGCAAGACATCCACTTTATGGTTAGTTTTAATTGGCAAGGATGCGTGACTTAAATGTCTTTTTCAAATTTTTTATTTTTTACTTTCATTTAGTTATTATTTCAATGTATAAATAATAGAAAATGAAAAGAATACTTCAATACCACGTAACATATAGAAAATTGTTCAAAAGTGTAAAAATTGAGCTTTTGTCTCAATATTTGTTTTCGAGAGGACGACATGCTAGACGTACTTCATTGTTATTAGTATCATTAATTCTAAAGTATGATACGGGAGGAAGTATAAGTCTATGTAGTTAGTTTTAATGAATAGGAAAAAAAAAATACAAAATTTAACTCAGTGCAAAATGACGCCATCGTTTTTCAATATAAATGAAAAGTATTGTTACAGTTTCGGATCAAACTACCCAGCTTGTTCACAATAATTCATTTAATGGTTTTAGTCACGAAAAAACTGCAGCCAAACAAATTTCAAGCCAAAGAAATTCTCAACAAAGTATTATTTTGTAAATGTAAATGATGGATTAGTTTTTTTGTGAAGGCAGATGTTGATTTTTAACAATGCATTTTAAACTAAGTATTAAATATTCTTATATTCAAATAACTTAATATGACTTTCTTTAAATATAGTGATGCTACAACGGTAAAAAAAAAATTTTGTATTTAACGTCCACCATTTTATCCTTGAAATGAACATCTGCCAGTGAAGCATAGTGCACTTAATTTTACTTTGATTTGTTTGAAAGTTTTTACATATTATGAATTTATCAAAATTTTACAAGAGCTCTTTTTTGTATTGTTAATCTTAAATAATGAACAAATAATAAAGTATAAACTGCAAAGTTTGTTTATTTCATAAAACGGTTTGAAGCTCAGACAAATTCAGAAAGGGAACTATTATAAAGTAAACTCAAAATGTTTCGTATAAAAGCGGCTAATGGAACTTCATGAAAATAATTTTAAACCTAGATATCTTTGCAAACAAAGTTTATTCATATTAATGAGAATGTCTAGAAATGTATGATTTGACGTTTGTTTGCAATAATTTATTTACATAAAATGCTTATATCTGAAAATTTGGCTCTCTCTTCTCTGTGAATTATTATTCATGAAGTCTTATATTATGCATTTAGTTTCCTCTTGAGACTGAACACACAAAGAAAGACATCATTTTTAACAGGGAAATGAAATATTTTCAGAGATAGAAACACTTGAGCTGTTTTTTATTTGCATATTTTCACAATAAGCTTTTATAAATTTGAAGAACATAAATCTTTAATAATTTTGTTTCTTCAGAATCTTGTTATACATTAATAAAATCCGAGATTTTTAAACGGTAATAAATTTTATTTGCAAACAGATATTAAGTATACATTATTATTGCTAATAAAATAATTATTATATAACTAGTAATGATGATTTTTTAATGAAGATAATTGTATATTAATAGATAAAATTTTTATATTTCCATTGTTAGTAAGGAGAAAGATGCTAAAAAACTTTGCAAGTAATTTTTATAAACATCAATAACTCTGATAAATTAATAATTTCGATTAATACAATCTTATTTATAAATAGGTACTAAATAAAATATTATTGCAAATCAAATCAATATTTATTTAGCAAAAAGGAATTTTAAATGAAGGAAATTGATAATATAGATAAAATGCTTTATTATTATTATTTAATTATCTTATTCATTATCATTGCCATACTCATTTATTTTATAAGCCTAAAAACCTATTTTTATAAACACAGCAAGCGAAATCTTTTCATTTTAATATTTAAAATTTGCATTGCAGTTAAATGCAACCATTTTTATATTGAAACTTTGCAATAGTTTTATCAATATTATACATATTTTTCTATAAATCAGCATAAATAAAAAATTGGGCACAAAAAATGAAATCTTTTTATCAATACACATACATTTCTGCATAAATAAAGCATATGCGTGTTTACACATACATTTCTTCTATACAATGAATTCTTATGTTTACCTATACATAAATTTTAATTTATTCAAAAATTAAAAAGCTACTGAAAGCCATTTTCATATCAAATTTTAACAATAATCTTCTATCAACTTGAAGAACATCTTCCTATGATGCACTGAAATATTCATACAGATACATTTATTAAAGTGAATAACTCCTAATAACATGGTCTATATCGAGTAATATAGTAAATGCTTTAGTCTCTCATCATCAATGCTTTAGTGTCATTGATGATTTGTGATATAATAAATTTATGGTACCATATAATCATAGAGAATGGTTATATTTGAAAGCAATAAGTCGAGCTATTTTCTATTGAATTTTTGATATTGTATGATCAAGACAGATGAAGTTTGGAAAAGTAATGTGTAAAAATCTATGTCGTATTCAGATGATGTTGGAAGTTTGATACATTTTTAAAAAAAATTGTCCATCATGGCAATAAAAGTTTAAATTTCATAGAGAAAAAATTCACTTTCATAAGTGGAAAATTGCATCTTTTTTAAAATGTACTAAAATTCATCACATTCCTTCCTTTCATGGGTCAGGAAATCAAGTTGTTGATTTATGTAAACATAAATAAATAAATATAATTACAGTATATGCAATTTTTAAATTATATTTAGGATATATTTTGGATTTGAAGATTTGCTTCAGAGATAATTATTTGTAATTTTGAGGTTTATAGAAGCTATATTTGAAGTTTACGTAAGAGCTTGCCCGTTCATAGATTGTATTTCAATAAGAATAACGAATTAAAGATTTGATTCAGAATAAGAACATTATTGATGTGAGAGTATCAATTTTTTATCCACTAAAATATAAATCTATAATGTTCTTTTATCATAAAGAGCAATATAAAGGAATTTCATTTGAAATGTTTTATTTATTTTATCTTGTAAATGTATTTCCAACAAAGCAGAGTTAAGAGTAGAAATGAAAAATGAGAACACAATTTAAAGAGCTTTTCTATGACGTCATACAACATTCGAAATGCGTCATGTTTTCGAAAATCAATTTATAGCAGACTGCAACAGGTCTCCATTTTCTATACTAAAGCACAAGATCAAAGTTTAGTCATAAACAATTAACGCTGTTTATGAATAGAATAATATTTCATGCATTTCTATAAATTTATTATTGATTAAAGTGGACTGATATGATAAAAATGTATTTAAATATTCAAATTTAAAATTATTATATAAAATGATTTATTTATGAAACAATTAATATTTACCTTTGATGTTACATATCTTTTATATTTTGAATTACTCTTAGAAAACTGAAAAAATCTTCACGAAATCTTAAAATAAAATAATTAATAAAATTGAAATGAGTTTTAAAGAAGCATGAAATTACAGTGAATAAGATTAAAGATGCAAAAGTAGAATAATTTAAAGTGACTTATTTACTTTTCAATTAATTTCAGTGTTCTCTCTCAAAGTAAAATTAGTTAAAAAATGTTAGAATCTAAATAGTCTGATATATTTGAATTGAATAAATATAAATTGTATGGATATAAAATTTGATTTAAATTACATATTACAATAAATTTAGAATAAAGCAACAGATGGAAATTTAAAAGGTTAATTTTCGTAGATATAAAATGGAATTTTGGTTTTTATGAAATTCATCTGTAGTGAAATATTTTCAAGAAGATTACTAATTATTATAAATATTAAAGATTAGTTGTTTAGTTTTTATAAATTCACAAACAACAACATTGTCTTAAAATATCCAAATATTGATTACATTAAAGTATTCCTTAGAGAAATTTTTCATATTTTCATAAATAAATAAATAAAAAAAACATTTTCCCAATATTTTTTTTATGTTAAGATATTTGGAAAGAAAAACGAATTCATGATTTGAGATTCTCTGCCCTTGAAAGCAATGTTGAGTGTTTTTCTAAGAATTTACAGATTCTGCGCTATGAAATTTACTAACTCCTAGATATTAAAAAAGAGAAAATTGTTACAGAAAAAAAAATTCATTATTAATGCTTAAAGTCTACGATTTCTCGTGCAGAATTTTAGTATAATGTACTGACAGTTAAAAAATATTTCTTGAAAATTTTGAAAATATTAAAATATTAATCAATTTTAGTCAGAAATTTCCAGTATCATTTCGTAAATTTAATTCTATTTTAATTAAAATGTTATATCTAAAAATAATTAGCACAGCAAATAAATTTTGGAAAGTAATTAATAAATTTGAAACAGCTTACTCATTGATATAATGCCAGATATTCTTTAAATCATCACACAATTATCTCACTAATGCCTTTTTTGAAATAAAACGAATTTTTTCTGCAAATGCGTTTTTAAATTTTTTACATACATCGGATGGTTCGTGCTGTAATCATTGTAGTTCTACGGTCAATGGTAAGTGACGTTTTAGTTTGTCTTAATGAAATAGAAAAATCTATTTAATGTTACTAGTGGAGTTATTAATAGAGGGACTAAAATGTTTACAATTCTAAAGTAAAATGGATAATTTTCATATTTTAAGAAAAAATAATGCACTTATTCATTGAAAACATGATAAGCGTTTATTGAAAATACGTTACTTTCCACTGCATTTAAATTTTAAATTAATGATGGAATGATGTTGTTAGGAGCGATTTTACAATTCCTATCTCTTGTCAAAATTATATATTTTTAATGCTTTAACATCAGTTTAGATGCTTAAGTACTCTTAATACAAAGTTTATAATAATATTTATACTGTTTATATATAAGTTTATATTTCAAAAAATTAAATTGGAAGAGATTATCTAAATTAAGAAATAAATTTATGTATAATATTAAATTTAACCTTTGCTTTCTTTAGAAATAAATCAGATAGTAAGTATATTTAAAGATGAAAATTCAAAACTTTCTTCTAAAAAGAAATCCATACTGCAACAACAGAGAATTTAATATTTTCTTTGATTAATGATTATTTTCAGCAAAACACTTCCACATTTTCAGACTATTTAATAAAAAAGCAATCTAAAAAATATTTCATCATAATTAAACATAACTGCAATGCGTATTTCAGAATAAAGTTTATTTATCACAGCTTATTATTGATTAATTTGAATAATTTCGCATTGTTATCTACCATAATAAAGTTTGTGGTTTCTCAAGGAAATAATTCACGTAATTACCTATTTATATCAATTTGCGTTTAGTAAAAGTAACTTTGTCCATTTAATCATAATTATTAAAAGAAATAAAATTGCATTTTTCTGTAGGCAATTTATCTTAATGAAATGTTCTATGCACAACACGCAAAAAAAAAAAAACTTTTTTATCATAAGTGCAATATTTCTGAGAGTTCAATTGATTCATTAGAAATTTTTTGTGTGTTAACGATCTCTTTAAAAAATAATTTAGCTTCTAGTTCACTGTTTGAAAACACTTAATTACACAAATACTTTGTTTTTATAGCGAGAGCTTAAACTAGTATAGAGATTAATAAATAAATATATACGATGAATGTTGACGACGTTCAAGAACGCATGTAATACGCCTTTAATGACTAAATTTGAATAAATATTTTTTTTAACCTTGTAAAACTTTCTGTATGATAACCCACTGTTTGACATTTTTGAATTTTTAAATTTAATTGTAAAATACTAGTAATTTGTTGATTTCCACTAACATTAAAAATAGCTTACTAGATTTATACAACAAAACATTGAAAAGTGTGAGCGGCTGTTTTGTCAGCTCTATACAGGGTGAACAAAAGAAAAAATGTAAAATTAATTATTCTTTAAATATTTGTTGACACTTTGATATTAGTTGAAATATTTTCATATAACCTATTTCTTTTCGTTAGAATTTGGTACTGGACCAAACATTTATATGGAAGAAAACCTATTTAATACATCAACTAGAAGGCTAAATCGGTAATAAACTTAGTAAAACATCTATAAATTAAAATGTTGTATTCGAACATAAGGATGTTTCAATATCTGTTTTAAGTCCGAAATTTAGATTAAGTAACTGATGACTATACGGTAAGAATGATGCCAGCTCCACTAAATAATGAGCCAGAAACTAAGGAAATGTGACGAGTACATAAAGTTAATTTATTAAACAAATGTTATAGGAAGATGTTGTGAAATAATTCTAAGAAATACTATAAATAACATTGAAAACGACATTTCTTTCATAAAATTTCGCCAAAAAATGTACGCACCAATAAAGATATAACATTTATTTTTAAAACCAAATCAAGTCCTGTAAGCAGAAAAGTGAAAATAATTTACCTTAAATAATGGGAATAAAAACCATATTCATTTACTCTTAGATGAGAAAACTGAATTTAGGTAATGATATAAAATTTTAATCAACTGGGATTTATGAGATATCCGCCTATTAGAAAAGTTCATTGAAATGAAATAAAATAATACATTTGACATTTAATGGAAAAATATCAGAAACTCGAACCATTTATATCATATATAGGTTTTTAAATATTTTATAAAATTAATGAATTTAAGTTAACGTAAGAAAATATTGATATTTTATATAATGAAAAATTTGTAGCAACCTCTGCCTTTAACATAGTGAAATTTTGAGATTCATTCCGTCATTCTAATCATGTGAAAATATTTCATTTTTAGTAGTTTTTAAATATTAATTTCTAATTTTATATCATCTAATGTCATAAGAATGTGCTCCCTGACTTTCAGTCTGTTTTGAAACACAATTAATTTAAAATGTTATTGTTTCTTATTTTAAAGTAATTAGTGAGAATAAATAGAAAATATCACTCTTTTCAAAAATATTTTTACTTTACCCAATCCTAATTGAAAGAGAATGGTAACTCTCAAAATAGGCAATTTCTTACTCCCTCATTTATCATTCCCCCTCATGTGATTAAATTCCTGTGTTTTAGGAGAAAAATTTAGAAAACTACTTATCATTCACCAGAGGAAAAGTTCCTACACATGAAATAAATATGCAGAAACGATCTGCAATCAATCATTAATAGTAGAATCAATCATTTAAGCTTTCGCACCAACGATCCCTGAGGAAATCACCCATCAATTATCAAGTTGGTCTGGAAGCATAAACCATAACAAATAATATAATAACGCAGAAAATCACCCACAGCAATTATTTCCTTCTTAAGGCGTAAAACAACATTTCTTTTAAAACGTTATGGGGTTTGTTGTATATCACCAAGTCTGCTCGAATTTCAGACATTTAATTGTAGATGTTAGTTAGTATTGTAATTTTGATCTCGTACTTAAAATCCTATCCAAACTTTTTCTTCGTATTTTAATGAACGCAGTCTTTGGTTGCTCATTATGCACTTTCAAGTGAATAAAATCACAACTTTTTTTTTTTGAAAAATTTTGTGTTGTTGATATTTGCATGTAATCCAATATATTGTAAAAAATATACAATAATAAATTCATAAAAGCTGCATTTAAAGGTACATCAACATATGGTACTTCCTTTACTACTGCCTAAATTGTATTTGTCTTAAGTTTCATTACTCTAATTAACTTTAAAAAGTAGATTATAAAAAATGCCCATGATTTTTAAAATTTTGTAGTTTACACTTTGAATCTTTCCATTATTAAAATATAAAAAAAAATAAAGGGTTCAAGTTAATGTTTTAAAATATTAAATTTTTTCACATCAATTTTTAAATCTGCTTAATGTTAAAGAAATCTAGAATTAACCTAAATGTGACTGAAAAACTACATTATGTTACTAAATCCGAATAAAAAAATATGAAAAACCTTAAAAAAAATAGTAAAAGGGAGATATAAATGCGCAAATTTAAAAAATAATTGCTAAATCAGTATCATTCTAACTTCAATGTTTACTTATAAGTATTATATAAATTAAATTAATATTTAACATAAATTTTATAAAATTATACGGACAAAAGAAACAATGACGTGAATATTTTGCATAATATTTTCATGAAGATTGATGTGTGTGATAAGCTTACTATTTCTTGTATTTCAGTGAAGCGGAGAATATACGTGTTTTTGATGTTAATAAGATAACTCAAATAAAAACAACATATAGAGCGAAAATTTTATCTGATTCTTCTGTTTATTTTTTAATGTGATTGTTACAAATAATAAAGTTCTTAACCAAACATTGTAGATGATTTGCAGTAATACATTGTAGATGATTTTCAGTAATACATTGGACATAACTGAGGCTTACCAGTCAAAAACTGTTTTTAAAACATTTGAATATGATCCTCATACAACTTCTGGGCAGACTGTCAGTATATACTGAGTTTTATGCAAGTGCACAAAGAAGAAAATCCAGAAAACTACCAAGAATAGCTAAAGATATGATTTTAGATGGAGGAATAGAAAATTTATGTAACGTTGCTGAATAATGAGTCGTGTTGATTCTAGAACCTCTTAATGAGAAGAATTTGTTGCTAATTCAATGCTGTGGTAAGTATTTTATGAGAATATACTTTCAGTGTATCTTCAATGTTCCATGTTATTCAATGTATAGATCTATATGCTTTCCTACTATAAAAAATTGATTGCGATTTACAGAAGCATAAAATATTCAATGATATATTTCTAAACAATTATGCTATTTGAAATTATGCTCGTTAACAATACCTGTTTTTAATATCACAGAAGTTATAATGTTATTAATCAAGATTAAAATCAAACAAATGGATCAAATTGTTTTTAAATTAATTACTTGCTTTAAATATAGCGCATTAAGATATATTATAATTAGTAATTTTTTTAAATTTAATTTTAGGTTTGTATTTTTAGATAAAATATATAGGAGACGATTGTAATTTGCGTTCCAAAATTTAATTAATATATTTAGAAATTACATATTTTTAATTAATTTTTTTAAACTCAAAGTAAAAAAAATTAATGTGATATATGATAAAAGTAGCTATAAAAGTTAGAAAATTAAATTAAAATCTGAATTTTATGATTTAAAATTTTATTCTTTTAAATTTAAAAATACCATATAAGCAATTCCTTGTCTTATGTAAAAAGTTACAGCAATTGAAAGTGCATACCTATAATGGAAGTAGTATCAGAGTGAAAAAAGTCACATAACTCCTTCTATAAATTTATTTCATCAAAAAGTTCGAACTATTCTTCTAAAGTCCAAAAGTAAATTCAAGGTATTGAATAGAAAATAAAACCGAGAAAAAAAATTCAGAGGCATTTGACAGAAGTCATGTCAATCAATAAGATCTCTCAGAACAAAAAGAAAATTTGAAGGGTACTGAGATAGAATGAAGATTTCGTAATGTGGAGGAAGAAACAGAGTTATTGGGTTATTTCATTTTTTCAAAAATGAATTATATTTGGAAGGGAATATACATATATGTCCATTATTCATATAAGTTAGTGTAATAATATTTC
>JAPDSC010021164.1:8593-24113 GCA_026290005.1 Latrodectus geometricus | reverse complement strand
CATTTTAACATTTTCTTCATATAATATTTAATATATATGAAGAAAATTTTAAAATGCGTATAAAAAAATATTAATAGCACCTATATATATAAAAAAAATATTAATTATATATATATATATGTGTGTGCTCTTTTTTCTACTTTTAATTTTCAGTAACATACTTTCGGTTATTCTATTGACTTATAGAAAAAAAATTGGAAATTCATAAATTCAAAAGTACACATAGTTGGATATTAATGTATCATCCACAACTTTATTGCGTGTCATATATAATGCTGTTTCAGTGTCATTTCTTGGTGAAAAATTTACTACGCAAATAAATTTAACTTAAAATTTACTGACTTTATCCATTATTTTAAATAGTTTAGAAACACATTGATTTATTAAACAATTAAGTATATTGAAGTTGTTAAAACTACAAGTAGATATTTTATGTTGACACGTTTAACATTTATCATAAAATTTGAAAATGTCTAAAATACCGCTAACGTATATATTGTAGTTAATAAATATTGGATAGATCTGTGCTTTTTTAGGGAACAAACTATCACATAAATCTTAAAATTATTGATTTTTATCAAAACAATCATTTGTCATAACATGTTTGAAAAGTAAAGATGTTTGAACCTCTGAACTCTCTAAATCATTAATTATTTCTAAATTATTTGTCATACACTTTAATTGATTGGTATAAAAACAGTATTATTTTTATTTAACTTTTAAAAATTATTTAATTTTTAGCACATTTAAATTTAACAAGCGAAATTCGAGGAATATGGAAGTTATAGGTATGGTTTTACTAATTTGAAAAATATCTGAAAAGCTTAGAGGTTTTAAACGAGCACTTGAAAATGTGCTAAAAAGAAAATAGACAATTAAAATGTAAAAAAAAGAAAATAGGATAAATAAAATGTTAAAGATTAAAAAGAATTTCTTATAATCCAAAAAAAATTGTCTTAGTCTTAAATAATCAAAAAAAAATGATTGAAACGAAATCTTAGATACATTTATGAGATATATTGCATATCGCTGGTCTTCTTGTTCTAAGAGAGTGTATTGTAATAGAATCTCAAGAAAATGTCATAAAAATATATCAAAATAAACTGTTCTAATTTTTAATAATTGCGATTTCATCAAACTTGTAGATATCAATAGAAAGTTACAATTAACTAGCGCAATAAATTCTTACGCAAAGAAGCCGTTATTAAAGAGGTCCAGGAGAATACTAATTAGAGAAAAGTAAATAGATTCAGGAGAATATTAATTAGAAAAGTATCGTATTTTCTGCCGAAAACAACTTGAATTTAAGCAGATCTTATGACTTTAGTCACTACTGGAATGACTTTTGAAAAGGAAAAGGCGTTAGTTGAAATCGCCATTTTAAAAGAGACTTTGTTGTGTATTGAGGTGGAATTTCTCCAAGTGGTAAAGCAGCTTAGAACTCATTCCAGTAAATAAGAACTGAAAAATATATAGTTTTATGACTCCAACTATTAGCATATTCTCAACTTCGATTAGGGTTAAATTTCACATGCTAGTAGGATGGGGCTATCTCCCCAAATATTCAAGTTTTCAATAAATGATTTCAGCACATTAAAATTTATTTTTTAACTGGTTACCCAATTCTTTTAATTTAAATGTAATTTAAAATGTTAGGAGACATGTCTCAAGGAAATTTTATATCAAGTGGAAGCTATATAAAAATTTTAAAGATATTTTTAATTTCATTGGTGTTACATGGCATGGAAAGAGTTAAATGTAAATTAACTAAAATGCCTAATAAAAAAACTCCAAAAAGAATGGCACAATGTTTACAAGAAAACTGTGAAGTAGAAAGCTATTAACTATTTTAAAATTTCCCTTTAAACACTAGATTATATGTTCGTTTTTATAATTTTGGAGAAGCAAATACATTAGTTTTTTTTTATTTAAATATGTTTTATTTAAAGTTTTAAAACTAGCAAAAAAATTAATTTAATTTAATTAATTTAATTTTAAAAATGATTGAAAAAATTAATTTCGATTTGATTTTAACTCAAATATTTGATTTTTATAAGTGTTTCATAATGATGAATCACATTCTATTGTTATATATCAATTAAAATTTTTATTAAAATTGAATGAATTTTTTAATAACCTTCAGTGGTTCAATTTTTGAATATCGGAACTTTTAAACAACCTATTTCTAATATTAATGGACTCGAATATTGATTTAAAAAACAAAATATTTAAAGTCAAGATTTTCAAGGAATTTAATTGCGTTTAATCTCTTATAACATTTAAAGAAAAATTTCGCAAATACTTTTGTAACTAACATTTTCATGCATCATTTATTAAACTCTTTCTCATAAAATATCAGTATTGTTGAAAATTAAAATTGCAAATTATTCTATACAGTTTTGTATAACACAATTGGAGAGACTGCAGGCAATGTTCTAACCACTCATGGGAGATCCACTTAATTAAAACAGAGCTTAATACGACACATAATAGCTTATTTACCTAACAAAATAATTTATGTGTGAAATATCCAATTTTCTGGATAAATTGTATTTTAAAAGATTGTACTCTATTTGTGTTTCAGTTATTTCTGTTGGTAAATTTATTGTTGGGTATTATTTTGTATCTTCTCGATGATATGTATCTAAATAAGTACTGCTTTGAAAAATTAAAAGATATGAATAATTCACTAAAAATTATTGCTGTAATTTCTAGTGAAATATTCATTTATCATATTTAATTTTGATAGAAGATGTATAACAATTGTAAACATATTAATAAATATCTTGACGGTTTTTTTATAAAGTTTCGTTTTGTATCTTATAAACGATGACGTAACACATCATATTTAATGATGTTATTACTGCTAAGAAAACTATGATTTATACAAAATGATCAATTTAAAAGAGCAACTTTTTTTTTAGTTATACACATCTATATTTGCGTGTAGTAAGATTTTTAACATTATTACTTATTTAATATTTCTATATTTATTGTGAAAGCATCATGTTTGTCAATTTCTAAGCACGAAAACTCTTTTTTTGATCATTCATTCGTGTGAACTTTATTAGTTGATTCTTCTTAAATGAATCAAGTAAATCATGTTTTTTTCAAGGATTTTACTTTTTTTAATTTTAAAACTCATTTCATATAATGACAGTAATAAGACAAATATTTCCTTCTCAAACCATCGATTCTAAAGTGAACTTGATAATTAAAGCTTCTATTGTTTCTCTGAGTATATTGAACCGTTACTGCTGGTTTCAAGGAGACAGCGTTTTTACCCTCTGTAAACCTAACAAAGGTAGTACTTAAGCAATTCTTTGATTACTATATAACTTCAGTGAAACTTTAGTCGTCAATATCACTTGATCACACCATGTTAGAATTTTTTGTCGAGTTATCTTTAAGACAGTGTTTTCTAGCAAAATTCTACAAACATCACAGAACTAAGCAACATTTTACATACAAATTTCTCTTTTATTTACCAAATTAAAGTTATAATATTTCAACAGGATTAAAATCATCTCCTACACTTAAGCAAAATTTAAATACATCAGTGTTAGACTAGTTGTCACATGCGTCATATTGATAAATAATGAGAAACACCAACGAATACTCTTAATCTGATCAACCTGTATAATTTGTTAGAACTTAATAATACTATTGAAAAAGAATTCATGCAAAAAATTATTAACATATTTAATGTTACTTATTTTTATAGTATTATATATCTTTTATTTAAGCATGGTGCATTGACAAACTGCATGAGCTAAACTTGGCACACTGAATGATTAAAAGTAAAACTTTAATCAGTTGAAATTGATCCAAAATAAATCTAGTAATCTCTTTCTAACAAACAAAGAAAACAAAAAATTTCGTTTCCAAGTTGTTCTAGCACTTATTTTTGTCATTTGTTGCTTAAAGTTATTTTCACCAATCGAGACACTGGCATTTCAAGCATCATCGTACATGATCACGTTCTTGTGTAGCAATTATATCCAAACTATTGTAGATAGATAACTCATGAAGTTTTGTGACTTAGTTAATTAAACTGAGAGAGATTGAATTATTTCTTTCCTTCCTCAAAACAAATACTCTACACTATTTTTGGAATTTTGACTACGAATATAGTACACAATAACAAGGACTAATTTGAGCTTGTCTGTCAAAAAACTGGCATAATAAGGTTAAGCCATTCCTTTTCTAGATGATAAATGACTACTGACGCAATAATATTAAGAAAATCGGAAATGGTAGATTTTTCTATTTTGTTAGAAATGTAGAGTATTATTTTGTATGTAAGCAAACTAGATTGTAGAAAGCCTTCAAAATCTGATTCTTGACTACCCAAATAAATTCTTCACAACCATTTTGAAACCCCAAACTTTAGTTAGAATTATATATTTAAAGCTGCCACATGCACACAGCTCGTAACATACACATTCTTATCTTTGTTATTTGATAATATTCACGATATTTTAACTAAATTCATGGTACTGTTTGTTTATTTCGAAAAGCACAAAAATAAGTTTCATATCATCGGTTAAAGCGCTACACAACTAAAATTTAAATTTTAAACATGTAAATATAATGCCGTTTCTTTCAGAAATAACAACACTTTTCAAAAAAATTTTTAATCACAGTATAAACGAAGTTGTATAAGGATTACATAAATATTTATATAATATTAATATAGATACTTATCTTAATTAATATTATAGTTAAATATACAAATTTACGGGAAAAAAATGACATATAATAAATATCTATATTATTTACTTTTCACAAAATAATGTTAAGAATAATAACTTATACACTTATTTTAATGACCTAATATTAAAAAGACAACAAATACTGTAAATATTCGTTATAAATTATTATTATTATTTTAGAAGACCAAAATCACAAATTTTAATTATCTCTATAATTTATTCAAAAATAAAAGATTATTAATTCAAACATTGTCTTCAAATTTAATTCTATCTCATAAATGATTCAGATTGTATATATTAATAAATTAAAATTAAATACAAGATTATATTTAATGGAATGCATTTTTTAAATAATTTGTAACATAATCATTTTGCAAGTATATTACAATAGATAGAAGAAGTAGATATTGCTCATTAACTATATTGCAATGATTTAATAATATTAGTTTTAGGTATTTTGGTTTCATTTATATAATATATAATTTACATTAATTATTTTTAAAAAATTTTCATCAACATTTGAATTTATTTATCGACATTAGGAATGAAGTAAAAATTAATTTTACAACTCCATGCCTAAAAAAAACTTGATTACTTACTGAAAAGTATCAAATTTTCTAGAAATAAAAGGGAAAACAATTCGTGATTTTTTTTTTTTTAGTTTAAAAATGTAAGAAAATATCTCGAAATAGAAAATCGAAAAAAATTATTGGTGGACACTAACGGGAGAAAATGTGTTTTCCCAGAAACGTTACAGACAGCTAAGCTTAAGATCAGAGAATTCGCTTTTTTTGTCTTCAGCATTTTTATTTCCTATGACCAAGAAAATAAAATTGTTGATTTTGTTTCTTGGAAATGTCTTCCATTGTTTATCATTTAAGTCGATGAAGCACTCTTAAAGTTTGTTCTGTAGTTCGTTTTCCTTAACGAAATAAAAGTTCGTATTTTGGGAAAGATTTCGAAAATTCTTCTATTTCTAAAATAAATATGAGTATGAAGTATTAGAAATAAAATCTGTTGGAACATCACAATGACAATATGGATAAATTTAAGATCGTACTGCCTACAGCATTTTTGATTTGAATATTTGTTAACTATTTCCATTGAACTCTTTGATTTTAACTTATCTCAAAATAAATTAGCATTTTTACAAGAGCAATAAACACTTTTATATCCAATTATTTGTTATATATATATTGATTCACAAAGCCATTTCGCGAAAGAATTTAGAGCTTTTAATAAAAAGATAATACAAGTATATCTGCCAAATTTTTGGCAAACAATGTGTACTGTTTGTTAAACATAAAATTCATTTATTAATAAACCGTAGTTTAGTTATCAATAAATCGTCACTTTTACATAAAATGCTAATTTGATTAAGATCTATAAATCAAAGTGGATTTCTGAACGATTGCAGTCATCACGCCCCAAATGGATCTTGAATCCGCGCACAACTTAAATTAAGGCTGAAATAATAATCATTTATCAGCCAGTTAAGCATGAAGATTTTTCTGTAGTTTGTTTTATTTTATCGTAACAGACTTTTAAGTTGCATTAAATTAATAAAATGTTCGAAGATTTTAATTACTGCATTTTTTGGATAAGAAAATTGGCTCGCATAAACTTAAAGGAAAATCATGCAGATTAACAGTTTTCTTCAATTATTTAAATACATTTTGAAGATTCCTTTTTATAAAACAAAATAGAATTCAAAAATATTAAATTAATTACCATATTTTTAGATGATACGTTATTAAAAGAATGAGAAAACTTCATTACTTTATTAACTGAAAGAACTATATTAATAAGAGAATGAGAGAATTATGAACTACTAAAAGGAATAAAGAACTTTTTATCCAAAAGAAGACAGAAAAAGAATGAGAGAACTCTAATTTTTCAGAAGATGAGTCGATTTATATATACATATAGGTGCAGACGGGCCCATGATTGTACCCTTAGTGGCTTTTGAATATTCTCTTATCAGCAAGCGCTTCGTAATCTTAAACCACGGGGTGACGAGGTCACACCTGAGCTAGTACCCTCCTTTCCACATCCATGCCACACCAACGGAAAGAATATGGACATCACAGACCTCACAGACTTTAGACGTCACAGTAAGGGAGAATGTGGTCAGCCTCTCAATCACCACAATAGGCAAATGATGTTTCACTTTGCTAATTTTAACGGGAAGCGGTGTGGAGTTACTGATCCACTGGTGCTCTCTTGAGTCTATTTATATAATCTTCGCACAGCAGCTTTCATTTTAATCACTACATAACGTTACAAATAATATATTTAATACCACAAAATATTTTTCCTGTTCCAATTTCTAAATATGAAAATGTCAAATAAAGGACAAGAAATTTTAATATTTTTTAAATGACTTTTTTTAAAAATATATAACAACAGCTGTTTAAATTTATCTGTTAAATGTTAAATAAATACTTTGTTTTAGGTTATGAATGCAGTAAGTTTAGAAACATATATTATTCTAATAATATGTTATTTTAGAGAAAATGCACATTAATATATTAGATTCAAAGCATTTATTGCAAAAGAAACATAAATACATTCTTATAAAGTACTAACATTTAATATTATTCAAAAAATAAATAATTTAACCATATTTTCTTAGAAAAAGAAAATAAATCCCTTTCAAATCAAATTAGCAAATATGACGAAATTAAAACTGATATTATACATATTGACAAATTGTAAGTCATTCACTTAAGGATTTTTAATTCAAATGGTCTTATTATTCAGAGAATTTTTTTTCTTTTGAGATACATACCAGTTGGGAGTAAATATTTTTTTTTTAATTGAAAAGAGAAAAAAACTGTATCAAAAGAAATTTGGAAAATAATTTATCACTCCTAATTACCCTTAAGTACACACATAATTGTAATTTGCAATGAAATGAATGTTTCAATAAAAAAAAATATCTCATTTACTTTAATGTTAAAAAGCGTAAAATAATTTATAAATATTTACTTTATATTTGAAATCTAGTTTTAAGTTATTTCTTTGTATTATTCATTGTGTGTGATTGTGTCCAATGTATTTTCTGAGGACTCTTGCAATTCTTCATAAAAATTATTTGAAGAAAATCTGCTAATGAGCCAAAACACCTGCAAAGAAAATAAATGATAGTTACAAATACTTTACCGGGTTTTGTACAAATTACTTCATAAAACCATCACGTAAAAATAGTAATTGGTGCATGCTGTATTTGAAGTGTATTTTCATGGGCTTTTTACATGATCCCAAATTGTTAAAGGGGGAGGAGTTTCTAGTTATGTGTAGATTATGTGGATATGTAAACCCATATAAAGCTGAATCTGTCATTTTCAATGCTCATAGTTGTAGTGTATTATGTTTTCCAAAGTCCAGATTCAGCTTGCAATTTAATTCTTGTCTTACGTTCATAAGGAAAATATAAGTGACTCGTACCACCAAAACACTATTTAATTATACCATTACGAGAGCACAAGACTGTTGATTGTTTAAGGTGAAATTATTTTGGGCTTCCAGAGCAGATCAGCTTGTTAAAACCATCGTTGTCAAATTTATAGAGAAATCCTTTTGAAGCATCATTAGAAAAGCTATGGGAGTAGAAACAGTGTTCATGAATAAGATCACAGTGGACGCGAAAAGAATGCTCTTGGTGGATTATTATACATATCCTCACCATCAAAATATCATCCATGAATATCTTGAAATTAAATATTCATTTGGAAAGGCAAGTGTTTCTTTCTGACTTGAAACCAGTAGATTTAGCCTACTCGACCAAAGGTTAACGACTCATCATGATTGTCGGATGTCTTTTACATCCTCCTCTTTTTTATATCTCATTGCTTTCTGTATGTTTTAATTTTTTTTTCCTCAGATGAACTCTATAATTTAATACTCAGTATGTGGCAAACTATTGTATAAACTATGTTGCAACACATATGAAACTTTGAGTTTATTAACTTTCATACCAATCATACATACTGTTAAACTCAAATAATAAAGAAATCATTGCCAATCACTCCAGAAACATATGAGGTATTTTCATGAATGCTATCAAATATATAATATTTTTTATTTTCTTATTTCATACGTGAATTTCATAAGCATATAATGTTTTGCTGATTGTTTTGCCTTTATTGACTGATTATTATTTGTGTGTGACTGTTATTAATCTCAATCTAAAATCATCCATCTTCTTCTAATTTCCTTAACTCCCAGCAATGTTTGCAAAGATTCTCCAAATATCAAATTAAATAAATTCGAATATTCCAACTAATTCGGATTAAAATTTTAAATTTCCAAATGTGTTGTATTTACTGGTTGGTTACATTCAAATTATTCTTCTCAAACAGACTATGACTGTAATAAATCCTTCGGCTTGTTAGAATATAATTCAGCTCAACATTAAATAACAAATGAAACATCATCATATAGCTTGTACTGTAACCATATTCAATAGACATATTTCTTTTAATGTTTTAGCCCATAATTCACAATTATGTGGATATTTAAAAATGTGTGAGAAATTTAGTTTTGCTTTTGCAGAGTTCCTTTAAAATTGTTAAAAATTATTTGAAAGTTGTGACAGAGAAATTTAAGGCTCTTGCACATAATACTGCAATTTTAAATTCAAATAGGTGATATAGTATATTTGTATTAGTTTGGGGAAAAAGTAATCCATTATTTTATCGGTAGACGTCTGTAGTGATCGATATCTCGTGAGATATCTATCAAACAATTTCAGATTTATGCTCGTTGGAAAGGTGACATTTGACACTAAAATATCTTCTTGCGGTTTTTTGTTTGATTAATTCAGTTACGAGTACAAGGTTTTAAAAATGGAAGACAACAAACAGAAAATTCGATACATTTCCGTTTTTCTCTTGTAACGGCGAAAAAGATAGCTGGGTGGCTAAAATTGTGAAAGGTGTTTATCGTTCTATATAAGACTGTAACAACCAGTTACGTACAATTTTTGTTTCGTCGATTCCATTGGGGGTATTTTTGATGTTAGAGATGCACCTCGCATGTGGATACAGCATCGTCGAAAATGTCTATAAAATATCAAAAATGATCGAAATATACCGTATGTCAGCAGTCGTAACGCGCAAGACCTAAAATTTTACATGAAAGCTGTATTAAACCTTTTTACAAAGGGAATCCAAAAGAAGTTACATGAAGTTTAAGTAAAAATAATGGATTTCTTTTTCTCCAAACTAACATTTTTCAGAAACAAAGCCCGAAACTTTAGAGGAAAATTATGAGACTAAATATATGACCCTTTAGATTTCTAAAATAATAAACTACTGAGGATAAAAAATTGCATGCGTAAAAGAATACACAAATATCCAAATATTTAATGTTGATCAATTTTCAAAAATTAGTTCTAGAATCATATTTCCGATTTTATCTGAAGTTAGTTCTCTGTTCTAGCAAACAACTCATTCAAATAAAGACGCTGAAATTCTTCAACCGTGGATAACAATGGAGTTCAGAAAAAGAAAGAATACTCCTGTTTTTAATCCTAAATTTAATTCTCAAAGCAATTGTTTAAGGTCTACTATAAATGAAAGAGTTTCTTTTGTCTTAAAATATGATCTTGAATCCTTTCGACTTGTAAAAACATAGTTAAATTATTAACTCTGCTTGAACAAACTGCGAGATTAACACTATCAAAAACAGTGGATTGGTTAATTATTAAAACAGATTTTGAGTATGTACTAATGAATAATTTTATGGAATGATTTTATTGTACTTTTGTCATATCGTTATAAATTACTTATAAAAATATTGACGGGATATAAAAATTGCGTGAATCAGGAGAAAGTTTTAGTTCATTAATTTTATAAGGACTACATTATATATAAATAAATATGATTCTTATATTCATTCTAGTTGTAAGTATTATTTAAATTTAAGCATCATTTCATATATGATTATAAAGAAAAAATCAGGACGTACAAAATTTAAGTACTTAAAACAGACTAATTTCACGCCAAAAGAATTTTACTACACAGTAAATATGTAACATAGAATTGTGTGAAGATATCTCAGTGTCAGACATGTTATAAAAAAATGAAGCTCACATTTTGTCAGTAAAATCACGATTGTCAGACTAATGTTTCTATTCAACAAAGAGAAGGTTTCTTACCATTTCTCTAAAGATGTATTTTAAATTGAGACTTTTGTTCTTAATTGTGTTATAAATATGAAAACATCTTCTATTGTTTTAGATAGATTATTGGAGTTGTATTGACTGTCTGGTTTGCATACGTAAAAATTTATTGAATTACTCATTGTTCTTTTGACTAGAAATCTCTTCTATAACTCCCTTTCCCATAAGGTTCTATTCCTCATTATTATACTTTTATAAAATGGACTACATTAGCAGGACTTTTGATAACTGGTTCTAGAGAGAATGGAACAAGACTAGAGGTTAGAATGGCCTAACCTAGGAGCCTAACCAAAAAAGGGGTATTGCCTCAACGGCAGAAGAGAAGGAATGAGAAAAAACAATTGAAACAAAAAAGAGCTCCCTGTGGCTAACATTCAAGTAATTATGAAATAAATTTAGTAAGGTTTGATAAATCTTTACGATTGTTAAATTTCAGGTTTTGAATTAATTAAATTGCGTTCGCCATTTGTACTGGAGAAAACGCTACGTGCTCTTTTAACATGGAAACGAATTATTATAACTGAACTGATGGAATAATTTGTAGCGTAGTGATTTGTAGAGTAGAGTAATGATGTGTAGTGAAGACAAGTGAGTAAGTGGCTGACCTAAGTTGTCGTTTTCATGAAGATCATCTAAACGACATCTTAGATCAGATACTTACTCCCTTGCTTTCTGTAAACAGATGATTTTTTTGAATCAGTAGTTTTTTAATTTATGGTACTATTTAATTTGACTAAAGAATAAGTATAACAGGATTACATAATAATGTGGATAATCAGTGCTTAATTATTTTCCATAACATTTCTAAATAAATTTGAATGTGTGTATTTACATGGATTGGTTGTTTTAATATTAAAAGAAAAATTAAAAGTATTTTGTAACATAAAAACAAAACTAGCTTCAATTTCCATTTTCAGGTTCGGATCTGAAACAGAAAGTAACAATTAATTATTATTTTATAACAATACAATGTTACAAAAATAATTAGTTATTTAAATTCAATAAACACTAAATGTTAACCTCATCCAACTATAGAACACAAGCACTTACGAATGGCAATACAGATATTATGAACAAGGTTTTGATGCTATAAGAATTATGAAATTGAAAAATAATGCAATGTTTATAAAATTAATTTCTAAATATTTTCATTTTTTTATAAAAATATTTAATATTGTTCCAATAATCACAGTTGATAGAAATTGTCTATATGTTTTATAATTCATGAACCTCCTATTTCATTATATATGATTGTTCAGTGACATATTTTTTGGAAGCTTTTTAGAAAATGAATTCACTCAATATTTTAGAATGCTTAACATTAATATCTGTATAAATGTATGTTGTATTTAACATCAATCTATAGTATTTATTTAAATTATAGAATTCTCTCAATGATGTTTTTAATAAATTGTAAATGATATATTGATATACATTTCATACTCTCTTCCATGTTCTTTATACATTTCATACTCTCTTCCATGTTTCTTCCACTTTCTTTAATGTTTCAGAAAATATTTCTTCCTGAGAAACATTTCCTATAAAATCGGGATTTTTCATTAACATAGCACGATAAGAATAAATGAACTCCTGAATTTTTTAAGTAATACTGGTTGCTTGAAACAAAAGTATCTCAGTTCAGTTGGAATATTTTAAATATAGTTTCAGAGAAAGATTACTTTCTCAAATGGTTTTATTTTTCAAAACTTTTTCTGTGACAAATTATTAACTTTTATTGTTAAATCAGTTATCAATTATTTTAAACTTCCTCATAATTTCAAATTTATAAATATTATTTTATGAGTCTTAATAAACATATATGAAACACAAATGTAAATATTAATAAAATGTAATAATTTCTCATAAATTTTCAATTAATACCATGCTTTTAAGTCAAATGAACTACAAAACACTTTAAATATAATTTTATTATTACATTTATTATTTATTTTGTTTGTTATTTAGATTATTTACAGGAATAAAAATTTATTCGTGTAAATACGTAGATAGGAATTTTACTTTTAAAAGAAGCCATTTTGGGTAGTCAGAAATAAGTATCTAAAATTGGAAATTAAAAACAATCTTGAAAAAGAATAGGAATTGCAAAACATTTCTTGAAAAATTAATATTCAACATTAAAATTTCAAGTGAAAAAAGACAACAAAACAAATTTAGCAATAGTATATTTAGAACAATTCACAAAGTTTTTCATAGTTTTTATTGATTTTTACAAATTATCAAAAATGAAATAAATTGGGCTAGCAGTTTACCTATACTGATGCAGTAATTTAATGCTAAATTTAAGAAATGCTAAATTTTTACATGATTTATTTTAAGACAAAATTCTCTTTCGAAATAAGCATATTATATATCTTGCATTGTTTTGATTATAAATCAGAATCGGTTTTAATTACTAATACAATAGGAAAACAAAAAAATATTATTAGTGTGTAAGGAATTTAATACTTGCGTTTATTTTACTTTTATTTAATAAAAATAGAGTTGCTATAAAATTCTTTTCTATGCAATTTTCACATTCTAAAATAATTTAGTTAAGACCAATTTCCTTTTAGAACTTTATCGCAAATATTAATTCATCATTTTCAAAAAAGGAAGTATATTTTGTTAAAAACAAATCTGAAAATCTATAGTAATATTTCTTAAAGTAATTTTCATATCAGAATAGTAATATAATATTAGTACTTCTTTAAACTACACAAGCTTTGAAGTTTAATATAATGCCGATATTAAATTTAGTCACTCACATCAGTAGAACAAGAAAATAAATAATGATTTTGAATTAACATTGTTATGCATTAAATACGAAAGTAATTTATTATCTTTATCGATAGGTTTAATGCGTTTTTAATATATTTATACAAAAGTGATTTACTCAGAAAGTGCCTGTAACTGCTATCTAATATTTATTTAAATATTGCATTTTGAATTTAATAGAATTTTATTGAGTTGTTCTGAAAGTTATTTCGTTTTACATTAAAATGAAAAACATATAGCGAATAAATATTTTTTTGAAATGTATATTATCATATCTAATCCAATATCTTTTACCATCTTTCTGATCATAGCATGATTTCATACTCATACAATTGTTGGTTTTCACAAGCAAAAAAATTCATTTAGATGGGAGAAACGAAATGACTTTCCGAACAACCCAATAATTAATATTCTAATTTAAATTTAATCATATTGGTTAAAAAAAAGCAATATAGTTGGAATTTCATTTATTTTTCCATTCGAGAGTAAATTTATTTTCATTAAATTAATATATTTATGAATAATATTTGTTTAAATTTGTTTAAATATACATTGTTGTGATATTTTACAGCTTTGTAGATGTAAAAATAAAAGAATTTATTTTTCAAAAAAGTTTACGAGCACCAAGTAGACTGCGTAATTTGAAATAAATTTTCTGTTTCGATTTAACGAAACGTCAATGGTAAAAGGAATAACATCTCTATATATTGAGAAAGAATTTAAGATGGATGGAGGAAAGCAAGAAAGAGAAAAGAAATGTTTCTTTTCTTGAAATAGTGGCGAGAATAGCTTAAGAAAGAAAATTCGGAGCTTAAGCTTCTTATAGTGACCGGAAGTGAAGCCATCTTCACATCCTGTTCTATCCATGAGCAGAATAACGTGAGAAAATCATTGAAAGTGTGTCGCTCGACCTCTCCAGAATCCGAAATTAAATTATAGACTGCGGTGAAAGTAAGAAAAATTTTTTGTATTTATCAATTTTTTTACCTATTTTTATTATCATGTACTTTCACTTACCAATAGACCAATGTAATGAAATTTAAGTCTTCACATGTTGAATTTAAAAGAAATAAACTTCTTGGTGTGAATTCTAAATTAGAAAAAATATTCTTGAAAAATTTTTGAATGATTATGAAAAACAAAATTTTACATTTGATGACATAATTATTTTTAAAAAAAGAAGTTTTATATAAATTTTTAAAAACACAAGTTTTAAAAATAGGTTATAATTATAATTGTAGGATTATATAGTGGTTAAAAACTTTGAATAAAATTTAATGTAAGTTCTTATGATTTTTATGAGACAAATTTACTGACCAGTCAAAAATATGATGTGATTGAACAATATGTGCCTGGAAATTTGTTAAATCGGTTGTTAATTCTGCAACGGCATAATCATGATTTATAAGAAGAATTACACTTGGTTAACACGAAATAAAATATGACATTTCTAAAACAAAAATAAAATGCGGATTTTGTGTACGACTACTGCAAAAGAATATCATCGTAAATATCATTTCATCATATGGAAATTAAGCTGCAAATAGAAATTCAATTGAAAGTGGAAGAGTGTCATCGACAACTGTTCAAACATCATTAGCGCATCAGACGTGTAACATTTCCTCTGAATGGTACGGATTCTAATGTTAAAACATTAACACTGGAAATACATATAAAAATATCAATTGACTATCATTAATATAAAATTCCGGAGCTGAAGAGCTATATATATATATATATATATATATATATATATATAGATAGATAGATAGATATATATATATATATATATATATATAGATAGATAGATAGATAGATAGATAGATAGATAGATAGATAGATA
>JAPDSC010021156.1:9769-38939 GCA_026290005.1 Latrodectus geometricus | reverse complement strand
TGTGTGTGTGTGTGTGTGTGTGTGTGTGTGTGTGTGTGTAGAAAAAATATTTGTTATAAAACTTTTATCAAAACAATGTTATAAGTATATTTTTTGTATATAAATTGTGAAATTCTATTAAATAATTGAAAGATAAATTTAACTTCAAATATGCAGTTGATTGGAAAAGGTGATAGAAAAAGAGATTCAGTTCATATCTTTTGAGAATTGTTCAGCTAATGATTTCATTTTAATAATTTTAAAAGTAAAAAACCTATTTGGTAAATTATAAAATAATTATTTTAATCATTAATCAAATTCAGTTAGTTTTTATCATTTTTTTATAATGAAAATAGAAAAATTACTTTTCCTTTAATTTCTCTAATAAATAAAATTGTTGTGGCTTCAAATAATTATACTGACCAGTTAGTAAGTATGACAGTTTGTTTAATCATTTATTAATTTGAATTATTGTAGGCATTTTTTTAAATCAACAAAATATTTCTAATATTATGAGTACCGTATTTTCTTGTATATAATCCGCAGATTATGTGTTAAAAAAGTTCTCAATTTCGTTGTGCGTATTATACGCCGCTGCGGGTTATCTGATAAAAACATTCTCCATCAGAAAAGCTTACAAGAAAGTTTTGAAAGAAATACTCTATGTTACATAAAATAAATAACAGGGGGTACCAGGACACACCTGAGTTATTTAAATTATAAACGGCTTTGTGCAATTACGTTCAAATACAAATTGGGTTCCTCTTAAAGATTTTAGTGTTGTAAATTCGCTAACGTCATTTTGCTATTTGCCTTGACGTGAGCTGTTTCGTTTTGAAAATATTCAAATTTGTATATCGTCATATGGAAGCGAAAATTTTTAAGTTAAACAGCAGATTTTAAATTAAAAGCTATAGCAAAAGCAAATAAAAACAATGGCGTCAAATATGTTAATGTGAAGTGAAAAACGAAGCACACGCAGTATTAAAATAAATTGTATAAAATACGCAATTTGTAAATAATTCATTTCTTGCACTTAAATATTAACGAAGCAAATATATATACATTAATTTAAATATGTCTAACATCATTTTAAAAGTTATTAGAAGCTAAATATCGATAAGTTTTACAAGACTCTCTTCTCAAAATTATCGCTTTTGATCGATCTCGTGCTTTCATTACAAGTTTATCGCACTTTGCGAACTGGATCTAGACTGATATTTTTCATAATAAATGCTTTTTTCTATACAATTTATTAAATTTTTAATCCTACTGTGCATTTTTTTATTTTATGTGACACCTATATTATCAGCAGTACATATTTTAGACTATTCGCCGAAAAAAAAAAATTGCTGCGGATTATGCGACGCTTTTTTTCTTTTACTCGAAAAAATGGCCATGCGGATAATACGCTGCTGCGGATTATATACAGGAAAATACGGTAATTTCTAAAACTATAAGAACAACAGAATAAAAAACATTTCTTTTAATTTTATATTATAATATAAAATAGAAGTATTTCTTCAAAATTGTGCATTCATTCAATTTTTCATAATTTAAAAAGGCTAATTTAACTAACCAGAAAACTCTTATGGGGATGAGATGTAGAAGTTAAAGATGTTACAGTTAAATTATTTGTTCAGAATCCTGCATTTATAAATTTTTTGTATAATATTTCTCAAATAAAATGAATTTGATTAATTGTTCAAACAATTTTGTTAGAAAAGAATATCTGTAACTTTAACGGCATATCCTTAAGTGTGTTTCCAATTGTTTTGCTCAGATATTGGAATGAATATATCTCTTGACAAGAGTGCTATGGGAAGGTAGCTAAGTGTGCAGCAAAAGCACAAATTATGATGCTACAGCAAGCAAATTTTAAACAAGATTTTTTGCAGAACCTCAAAAGTTTTAAAGGGTGTTTAAATAAAACCCAATCAATTTTAATTATGAAAATTTAAAAAATATACAGATAAATGAAATTGATTTGATTATTCCAATTGTAAATTAAATCTTATATTTAATTTTGAAACAATAAAATTTAACCATAAAAAAATAAATGAATGTAAGAAAATATATACATAAAAATGATTTTTAAAAAAGACCCTTATATGCAAATTAATGGAGAAATTTAGATAAATCAGCCAGTTATACATTTTTATCATAGTTTTAGAAATTAAAATGTAGATATTTATGGATTTAAATATGATATTATTATATAATATTTTCAAATTATGCAAGTGAATTTTTGCATCTGATAAATCTAAAATAAACATTGCTAGACAACAAAACAAATTAAACACACCATAATATAATTTACAAAAAATTAAGTATAGTTCATTGATCAAGAAGTACAAAAAATATTCTCGTGTTTAGATATTGATAAAGTTTGTTAATATAATATTTAGAATTTTAAATTCATTCAATAACATTCAGATTTTACTAAAGTAATTTAATAATACTTACAGATATCAGTCATCTTTCTAACAAAAAATCAAATATTTTCATGAATCTAAAAAAAAGAAGCAACCATTAAAGAAAATTATATATTATAATTAAAAAAACATAGAAGTACATGTGTAAAATTCTGTAAACCAAGGGGAAAAAATGGCATGAAATACCATTTTCTAATGAATAATAAAAAACTATCCACTAAATGAATAATTGTTAGCTTGGTAAACTATTTGCACTTCTCTAACCAATTGTTTTCTAATAGTTATTATGTTTGACCATCTGACCAATAGGATTTTCACCTAGCACAATAAGCAGTGGAAGTGATTGTTGACCTCAAAGTGGACATTTGTCATTTAGAAGCAGGGAGAATAATTTAAAACAGAAAAACTCCAGACTTGGCCTATCATCCCTCAAGGTATCATTTCACATGGAGAATATTGTGATTACAAAATATATTTATTTTATCCTAACTGCCATTAGCAACTATGACAGATTTTTAAGTTGGACTAGGATTTATTTTCCAATAACAAGAATCAACATTCTAACCAACCTGGCAACTGTAGCCTCTGTTCTCTAACAGTTATTGCCATGCTTTACACCAGAAAATGAACTAATTTATGCAGTATCGTTTTTCATTAAAGATTATTTGCAATAATTTTGAATGCCATTAAGTTTTAGCAGCTAGCATATATTATTCTCTTCCAGGCCTTTTGTTTAAATAGCTTTTTTGTTGTTATTTACTCATAAAATAATGAATTTAAAATATTTTCATATAAAGATATTTTTGCAAATAAACAATTACACAAACTGTTTAATTGCATTTTCTTAAACTGAAATTTTCCTAAATTAAGAAAAAAATTAACTTTTTATTTTGATTTACATTAAATATTCACTGGGAATCAATATGAAATAGTTTAATGTCAATTTGACATAAGTCGCGACAAATTTCCTGATTATTGGAAATTTACACATGAAACAAAATGTTCAAAAGAAAACTCAACAACTTTTATAATTTTTTTACTTTTAAATTTACTGAACTTAAAAAACAAGATTGCATTATTTGTTTTAACTTTAATATTTACTTATGTAATCATTTAAAGTTGAAAGTTTCAAATTTAATATTTACTTATAATCGCAAATAATAGAATAGTAGAGATCATTTCATTCATAAAAAATGGTAATATGCTTCAGTTAGATATTTTTGTAGCAATATTTACAAGGGCAATAAAATAATTAGTGTGAGAATTTTAAAATTGATATACAAAAGTATTGAAAAATTATGAAAAAATGTTATCGTGAAAACTTTAAAAAAATATTTTTCTACATTACTGGAACAAAATAGAGTGCAAAAGTTAAAGGACAGTAAAGGTTTATTATTCCAAAAATATGTAGGGAGATCCAGCCTACAAACATTATTTGCAAAAATCCTGGTTATATTTATCTGTTGCTTAATGATGTGTCACACATAAAGGCTTTAAGATCTAAACTCTACTACAAGAATTGATTCTCAGAGAGGGAATTGAACTAACAAATGGTTGATTGAGTTTTATGGTACAAGATCCAAAAATGGACAAGCTGCACCAAAACTATGATTTCGTATATAATTATTATTTCAAAAAAAGTAACATTAAAATCTTAAAAAATAAAAAGAAGTTGTAGATAATATAATAAAAGCTAAGAATATGTAAAATAAAAGCAAAGAAACAAAATTTCAATAGCCTAAATCTTAAACATTAATTAAAGAAAATGCAAACCTATTGCTCTCAAAAAGGCAAATAGGTTTCTGTGGGGTGGCTCCCTAGCAAATCAGACGTAGTTAAAATATCAGTTTTAAAAAATTGAAAACGTTGATGGTTAAAATAATGACATGAAATTAAAATATGATAAATTGTACATGGTTCATCACACATATCACACCATGGATTTAATTCTCTTAAAAACAAATGTCAGTGTGTGAAACGTGTGTGTCTGATATGAAGGCGAGTTAATCAAACATCCATGCTTCATAACGGTAAAACTGATGATGAGATGATGTATGCATAAATGGCATGCAATTTGATGGAGACCTGCATACTCCATAACTCCTGCCATAGAGAGTTAACAAATCTTTTAACAACCCTTCTCACATCGAAAAGAGGGACAGATGAATGAAGTACAGACAATGCATAACAAATGGTTGAATTGTAAAGCAAGAGTACATAAGAATCATATAGATGGATAACACATTTTTAATTTATAGTTTTGTGGAGATTCGTCCTTGACAGATTTTGTTTTCTGCAAACATGGATATATATTTAATCTCTGAGAGTTTTTCAGAAAAGCATATGTTGGAAATGCCTGAAAACTTTACCAGAGCAGTAAATTGTTTGCTAAAAATTTGTCAAAAAACAAATTTATCTTGAACTTTCATACGCCTCTAACATAAAAACAAATTTCATCATTATATACTTCAGTCATTTTCTTTTCTATAAATTTATAAATACTTATTTTCTATTATTTAAAATATGTAGGTACAGTATAATATAAAAACCAAGGATTAAAATTGTGAATTAATATGATGGTAACTAAAAGAGTATGTCTTTCAATTTATATATAATTGAATTATATAATTTCTTATACATATTTTCCATATTAATAAAATTAATAGAAAATCCTATTAACTTTAGTTTTAGTAGTAACTTTTTTAATAGCTTTAGAAACAGGTGTGAAGATTTTAGATTTTTAATTTACAAATTAACCATAAAAATAAAAAGTACAGTTTCAATCTTTTCTAAATGAAGCTAAATTGTGAAAATAACTTTATACAACAAATTAATTTAAAAGATTCAATTTAAATTTATTATATTATATAGCATTAAAATAATTAAATTAAACAGCAGAACATTTTAAAACAAGATGATACATATTTAATTACTAAGTAAATTCATTTCCTCATTAAAATATCACATGTACTGTTAAGAATCTTCCAAGGTAACAAATAAGATTTAATCAAATGAAACAAACTGTTTTAAAATTAATGTAGTATTCTTTGACTAATCATTATAATTTCCTAATTCCAAACACAGCAACTATAATTGTATTTGAATGACACATGAATAAATGTTTCATACTTGTATCACTAAGCAAAATTATCAAAGCATGAAAATTAAAAAGATGTTTGATTAATGGGAGAAAAGAACATGCAAAATTTTACATTTGAATACATTATTTCTAGGTATAGTATAATAAATAATATTAAAAATAGATTTAAAAAATATTCATATTCCGAAAAATTTGAAAATCAACTTTATTTCTAAAAATATAATAATGAAAATATAGTGAAAAAAACAAAATAATGTCCTTTTCTATGCTTTCTTTTTTTCATCAAGGAAATTTTAAAAGAAATTAAAATGTTACAATATTAAATATTCCAATATAAAATATCTAAAGCTAGAAACTTAATACAAATATTGTAAAATTATTAAGAAATTTTTAAAATGTAAACTAGTATCAATAGAAATTTAATCCTTAAAATTATATTGATTACTAGTATTTAAACTGTAGTACTGTAATTAATAGAAAAAAGATTAGCTTTTATATAAACTACAATTTTAACATATTTGCCAATTTCAATTGACATTTCGGATCAAACTGACAATGAATATGGTAGATCCATTTTAAGACAAGTTTATTGAACTATGCTATTATTTTTAAAATTTTTTCATTATCAAAGAAAAATAGTAACAATAAAATGTTTTAATAACAAAGTATTAACAATTAAGTTTTTAAAGGACAAAATCTGCAAAATATGATAAAATGCATGTTTCTCACGAAAATAGTTAAAGGTTTCATATTATTTAGTTCAATTTCTAAGGCCTTTAGTATATTCAGACATTAATTATAGAATCTCTAATGAATTTCAAACTTTGATAATTTTCCTGAAAAATACACAAAACATTCTCTACAGTTGTAAAAGCACGTAATATAGAAAATATTTAATTTTAAAGCCTTCATGAATGTATAAATTACTCAATAAAGCATTATAATTTGTGCTTAAACTTGTAAAATATAAAAAATATTACTAAAATTCTTATTTCAATTAAAAATAAAACATTTAAAAAAATTAATTTTATATAACAAAACGTTGAAATATAATAAAATTAGATAACAATACTTAAAATCTAAAATAAAGTAGAATTTAATATTACGAAAACTACTGAAAGTATATAATTTTATATTACTTATGGAATACTTTAATTTGCAACACTGTTAAATTCCTGCTAAGTGGTTCTCTGATATAGGTTTAAAAATTTTTTTACTTAAGACTATAAATAATTATATATACAATTATTTACTATAAAATAATAGATTTATCATTTTTTTCAGACATGTAATTTAAAAATAGTAAAATGATAAAAATGTTTTGAAAGTCATGATGTATGCATTATGTTTCAATAAAAATTGATGAAATATATTCAAAATAAAGAGCCCATCTATTTATCTTTGTAATTTAAAAATTCAAATGAATTATGAATGTTTAATTTACTATTCATGTAAGTTCAAATTTATTACTTTCTGCCAATTGACACATTGAAATATTTTAAGTCATTGCTTCAAATGATAAAAATGAGAGATGTTTTAATTTTTAAAACTTTGAAAATTAGCTTCTCATATTACTTTACATTTGTACATATATTAGTTATAATTTCTAATATTGTAGCGATTAATTTTGATTTTAAGTTGGTTTCTTTTCAAAACATGTAGAGGAAATTACTCATATTTTACATACATATTTAACTTTTTTCCTAAATAAATATTTCTATCCATTAGTTTTAAAACTTGGTAGATAGCTTTTGTAGTTTTCAAATATCAGTTTTAAGCCTATAATTAATAAAAATCTACATCAATAAACTTAAATTGACAGATTGTTTTCATAATTTAACTTGAAATTAAAACAAGACAGAAGTACAAAATTGTTTTGTGAAATTAACAATAAATGGTTACATTTGATGCCAGTCAGAATGAATATTTTTATTCTAAATTTATGAGCAACAAATAAATATTAAATAAGTAAGATATGTAAAAATCTGTTGGTAAACAGGAATATATTTCGATTTATAAGCAATTTAGCTTAAATCGTTTAAAGTCAGAAAATGAAAAATTGCTTTGTATTATAAAAATAAGTTACTTTATAAACTTATTGTTCACAAATTTTTTATTTAATTATTTAAAATTGCATGAATATTGATAGGCATAAATTTGCGACATTAAACTGTTACATGAATACTTCCTAATTTAATAATGAGAAAAATAAGGCAATAAATAATGATTCAACTTTCGTAATTTTTCCTTGGATATTGCATATTTAATTTATAATTAATATTGTATTTACCAAAAATAAATTTTTAAGCAATATTTTTAAAATCATTTGTTTCATAAAAATACATAAGAGCATTTTAGACCAAATGAGAGATTTCTAATTTGTTACTCATAATTATTATAAACAGTACAAGTGTATAATACTTCGACGTAATAAGCAAAATAATATTATGAGTCATGAGACGTCTCCATTCAATACAAACATACAAATTTGACATCAAAACCCTGCCATGTTTGATTTTTGAAGAAAAATGACGTCATCGATTTCAATTAATTTGTTTTTGTTTCATTTTGTGCTGCTTATTTTAATTTATATTTAGTTACCTATTTTTTTGTTCTAAAAATAGAACGTCATACATAAAATGTATATAGTTATATTAATTAATTTTTTTAACTATGCATTAAATATATTTAAAAGATAAAGATTATGATTACGATTAAAAGTAATCAACTGCGCCCTCTACAAAGCGCCAAAAAATTTCTAATGAATTGAAGTTTAAATTAGTGTTTACTTGTTTATTGTTCATATTCAATTCATAATTTTCAATTAAAATGACTGATAAAGACGCCGGTAAGTAATGATTTTAAATTTATGAAATCATTATCATAAAATATCATTAGATTTATGACATTCTTATTGATCATTCAAGAGAAAATGTATAATCTATTCTTAGGGTTAAATTATTTTTTATGGAAGTTGCCTTTTTGAATATTATTTTGAACATTAATCTGTTCATAAATTGCTCATTAGTCATTAATTAATGATATTGCAAAGCTCGAACCTCTACTTATTAGAATAGCTATACATTTTAACTCTATTTATTTATTCTGAAGTATCCAAATGCTCGATAAAATTTTAAGCTCTATAATGTTATGAAATTGTGCAGTATTTGTCTTATTGATTGTAACTAATAAGGATTTTTAATATAACTTTTATAAAAAAAGAAAATAACGAAAAAACGGGATGTGCGATTTCTCATTTTAAAATATCGTGGTTAAAGTCGTGAAACTTATGTTTAATATAAATATAAATTTACAAAATATAAGTGAAGTTTCTTTGGTGTATTATGAAGGAAATTGGACCTCTTGATCAATAGTAATTAATAGTTTTTAGATTTAATATGTAGTTAAGGCATCAAGGGTTTTGACACTGCATATTTTAATTTAAAATTGTAATTATTAATAACAAAATTTATTAAATGTTTAGTTAGATTTTCCGTACTTCATGTGTAATTATGTCTTTTTAATGCATTTTAAAGATCCTAAATAGGATGCCCATTATTCATTTGAGAGAAATAATCAACTATAAAAGCATTGAAATAGCAAGAAAAAATATAAGCTATGAATGATATAAAAGTTCCTAAACATTGATTTATACTAAAAAACAAAGAATTTTCAAAACTCAGAGAATGTAAAACCATCGATTTATGTCAAGCATCTTATAAATGCTTGTTATTTAAGTGTAATCTATATAAATGCATTTACATATGAAAGTATAGGTATGTATGTAATATCCTGTTAACCATTTTTAATTGAGAAATAAGTCAAATATTCAAAAATATAGTCGAAAAACAGCTAAAGAACTAGTAACTGTTGGTTGAAAAATGTCATTTTAAAAGTGCAACTATTCTTTCAATATTTAAAATGTTTTTAAAGATTTAAAGGTAAAAATAATTATGTTAAAAGTAGCAATTTGTAATATTTTGTTTCCTTTATTCTGTAATAATATTAGATGGCATAATTTGCACCAATAAAATGGTTGATTGATTTGTTGCTCAAGCATGATTTTTTGCATGTAAGGGCTAATTAGATCAGGACCTATAGTTTTTAGTGGATTTTGAACCAATGGCCAGAGCAATAACTTTTTGGCCTGGCAAAATGGATAAGTACTGAATTAATTTATATTTTCATTTTAACTGTTGAACAAAATATTTTTATTCCGTATTCGTATCTTTAAGTTTTAAATTTTATACTTTCATACTTTTAAAAAAAAAAACGTGGATAAAACATGATTTCATTCAGTAACGGTAATATATATTTTTCTGTGGAATTCATTGACAAGACAACATGTTATTACCAAAGTATAGTTGAAGAAGGTGAAAAAATAAAGCCAAATCTTATTTTAAAACATGTAAAAAATGTAAGAAAGATATGCATTATTAAAAATTCCTATGTATACATCATGGATCATTAAAAATATTAAAATTTTTATTTCTACTGCATTAAGCAATAATAATATTTTTTAAAAAGAAATTATAATAATCTTTTCTATTAATCAATTATCTAATGTAGCTTTATTCTAAAGAAAACTTTTATTATTCATTGTATTAATTTAGGTCAAAATTATAATTAAGTGTTAAGATAAACCACAAAGTAAAATGAATATTATATAAATTGACACATATATGTTATCCTGTCAACCATTACCACTGAAAAGAATTGGGCCAATTATTGCTGCTTAATGCCAAAAATTTGAATCTTTTTGTCCTTTATAAAAAAAAAAGAAATGAGATACCAAGTTGTAAATTTTAATAATTTTTTTAAAATTTGTGAGAAAAAAGATTAGACAAGAACTTTTTCCATTAAAAAAATATTAAGTTTCATTTTCAATTGATATTTTAATTTTTATATTGACCTAGTTAGAGGAAATAAATAATTTTAAAATGTTCTTGAGCTGAAAGAGCTTAAGAAATGTAAAACAGGAGTTTATGAAGTTGATCAGCCTATTCCATCATTAAATTAGGTACTTACGTATTATCGCAACCAGGTTGGCGCGATTTATAAGTTTGAGTAAGAAAGTATAAATAGGAAGAAAATGTACAGTTATTAATTACAGATAATTTTTAATACAGTTTTTTATATTATTTTGTTTTAAAATATAAAATAGCAATTAAACCCTTCCAGTTTCAAATTTGAATAAGTTGCAGAAATATTTTTTTGGCGGAAATCTTTTGGCTGTTGCTTTTAGCACTGATTGAAAACCGTCTTCGCCATTAACTTCGTCGCCTATTTGGCGATTTATGCGAATTTTGCCTTGGTTGCTATAAAAAGTAAGTACCTTAAATTGTAACATGTGTTACTAAATCACTGTATTTGGTGACATATTATTTTTCTTGGGATAATATATAAGTATTGATAAATTTTTAGTATTGATGATTTTTAGTAGTTACGATTAAGATTTTTATTTATTTCAACTTTTAGTGATGCAGATATCCGAATTTAGCAATAAACCTTCATGAGTGAAAATTAGTTTTTCTTGAATGAACCTGTTTGTTTGATTAACATTTAATATTATCTGGTGCTTACATATTATCATGATGACCATTTTTGTTTATAAAAAAAGTGTTGCTAAATGTTTCTATATAAAGCCAAAAATCTTATATTTTATGTTACTCTGATTAATAGGTCTTATTCTGCTTGCAGATCTATAATTAAAATAATTTTTTTTTAAATACAAGGAAAAAAGTTGATCATTAACTTTATCTTCGTCAAATAAATGGGTAAAAAGTTTAGTTTTTATTTATGTTCATTTTCTATAAAGTACATTTATAGAAAGTGGTAGTTTCTTGTCTTAATTTTAAAAACACCTACATCCAATTTATTTTCATGATTAAATTTAAGTGTCAATATATTGATACTTGTTAATATTCAGTATAATGATATTTGTTCTGTCATCAAAAATTTATACATTATTTTAAAACATAATACAAAAGATCAAAGTTTACATTTTAACCACTTGAAGCTATTCTGAAAGGACGAATAAAAAGAAAACTCTTACTCTTAAAATTATACTGGATTAATATTTAGACTTGTTTCACGAGTAAAATGTACATTATCGTATTTTAAAATGCAATAAAATAGGGTCAGTATTTAATATTGTAGACTCTTATTTCAATATACATTTAAAAAAAATACAGGATTGTGATGATGAAAATTTAATTAAAAATAACCAAGCATACTTATACATATATATGTTTGTTCTGTCACCAAAATATTCACTACTTTAGAATGCAATACAAGGGCAGAGAGTTTAAACATTGAAATCTATGATGACAAAAAGAAACACGTAGAAAAAGATTCCACTTTAATTTTAATGATGAAAATTAAATTTTTATGTATACATCACAATAGTTAAATAATCGAAAATTATTTTATGCTTTTTTCACTTTATAATGTGATACTAGGGACTCGGAGATTAATTTGGTAAGGAATCACATTCTTTCTAATGCAAAATATGATATTACAAACCACTTAATTTCTGAAAACTTGATTTATGATTAATTTACAGAAGAAGCTACAAAATTTGTTAGCATATTATGAAAAAAATTAAACAAGATGTAGAAAGTGATTTGTTTCTTATCCTCGAAAGATCTGACATATGTCAGATTGGCTCCAGAAGTTTGTTCTGGGGCTTTCAATTTTCAATTAAAATTGTTTTCATTTTAAATGTAAATTTGATTTGTTTTTTTTTTTTTTTTATATTTTAGTCGAAGAAAGGGTAATAAATGAAGAATACAAAATATGGAAGAAAAATACTCCATTTTTATATGATCTTGTTATGACACATGCTTTAGAATGGCCTAGTTTGACTGCTCAATGGTTGCCAGATGTAACTAAGTAAGAATTATTTAACTGATAAAATCAGTTAAATGACTTTCATTATAATATGTTTCATTCGTAATTGTTTTTTCCTCATTAATAGACCTATAAAAGTTCATTTTTCTTCAGTTAAGTTGATGGTATTTACTCCTTTAGTTTAGTCTGCTTGTACACAATATCTTTTAGGGAAAGATGTTAAAAAGAAAAAATATTACAACTTTTCCATTCTTTTAATTTCAGCCCTTCTATGACATAATTTCTTTTAAGAATTTTTGCAATTTCACTCTATTAATTGTTTTAATAAGAATTCCCAGTCTTAAAATTCTTCAACTTGATCTGCCTACTAATTCCTGATTTTTATTAGGATCTACATTCACTAGAGTTTTCCCTAGAGATTCTTCTACTTATCTCCCTTTTCCGGGCAAGATTCGGCCATTGGATACTTTTTATCATCTGGCTCTTTGCAAAAATCACAAATTTCTTTTGATTCCAATTTTCAATTTGCCACAGCTGCAAAAATTTACTCTTTAGCACTATTCCTTATACTTTTTATTAATAATTATGGTTGTACGAAATTAAAAAGAATATATCAAAAATTATTTATAATCTCATTCTTCCTTCAATGTAGTTAATATTTTTTCAATCCTCATGTTTGTAATTTCTTTTAAGCTTTATTAAATTATGTAAATAAAACCCTTTGTTTTTTCTCCTCTTATTTATACTTTACTTTTTTGTTGTTTCAGGGTAATTATTTATTCATTTGTTTATTGCAACCCATGCTTTAACATATCATTTATAGTTGCATGGGTTTTTTTGTTCTTTCAGACCAGAAGGTAAAGATTATTCTGTTCATCGTCTAATCCTTGGAACTCACACGTGAGTTTTTTATTTTTCTAAATCAAACTTTAATTAGTCTTATATGGTAAATTGTTATATATAGCTAATAAATTAAAAATTAGGTATCCTTATTGTTTGAAAGTATAATTGTAAAAATGTTTATTTTAATATAGTTGAGATTTACCTTAGGCTACTGTAATTTCATAGCAGGGGAAAAATGATGACTTTAAAAAATTCATTTAGTAACTCATGTTATGGAATAATTTGTCCAGATAATTATGAATCATTTTTAAGTCTTACTACTAATAAAAAGCATAATTATTTTAGGTTATATATTTTATCTAATCTTATAATATGTAGTGTATAGATAAAAAATAACTATGAAAATATTTGTATAAGGTGTGTTATACCTAGGTACTACATTAAATTTTAACAAAATCTTAAAACGGTAACGATGCAAATTCCATTTTCTATGTTGAGTGAAAATAAAAAATTTTAATGTATGTTATTGATATAATTGTATTGTTTAGTAAATGTTCCTTTACTCTAAGGTTTTTTCTTCCTTGCTAGTATATTCCATGCATCCTCTTTTTAAATTAAAACTTAAGAACATCTAATAATATTGAATGGAATTTAAAAAAATTTAAGGATTTAAAAAAAATTACATGCACTGTGAAGATTTTTAAAATCAAATTTCAAAAACTATTTTAAAAAGCTTAAAACAATTCAAATGTCTCAAAATCATCAACTGAAGTGCTCAGTTGAATAATTTTATGGTGGTAATGAAAGAATCATTTAATAATATAATATTTTGATAGTAAGTGTGAATTTATAAAAATTGGGAAGGAACAGTTATTTTTTTTATTTCTTAAAAAGAATGAAGAAGTAAAAAAAATCCTTCAATAGTTTGTAGCTACATTTATAATGCTGTTCAATGAAGGAATGAGCTTTCTTTTAAAGCAGACTTAAAAAACTGCTCAGCAAAAATTTATTTTTAACAACCTATATATTTTTAGAAAGTATTTTGTTATGAACATAATATTTTTTTTAATAGACTTAATGTTATGCTTAATTTTAGGAAGTTGCTAAACTTGAAATTCTGTTATGTGTATGTGTTACCGTTTAAATATATAATGCAGTTATTTCATAGAATGCCTAGTTATTCCGTGAATTAACTGATCATGTCCGTTAAAGTGTATAATATGTTAATAATTTGACACTTTAATTAGTTATTCTATGAAATAACTGGCTATTCTATAAATTAACTAATGATAGACAATTAAAATGAAAAATAAGCAATTTATCTAATTTATGCAGCTTATAAATGGTATTTATGGAAACTTACCATAAAATCATTTGTTACAACAAGGATTGCCAAAATGACACTTGGAATTACAAAGAACATTATTTCTAAAACAAAAACAATTTTTTTGACACACTGGTTTTGCACGAACATTTTTTAAATCCCTAACTCCTCATATAAAAAGCAAGATATATAGATCTTACTCTTTAACAGGTTGCAGATCATTGTTCTATGAACTAATTAGTTAAATCATGAAATACAAAAATTTTAACAGACACAATCAGTTATTTCATGGAATAACTAGGTATTCTATAAAATAACTGTTATATATTTTAACAGTGACATATGTATACAAACAAAAATTTAAGTTTTGGGGCTATTGGACTATCATTTAGTGCTCTTTCTTTCACTTTTGGCTACAAATCAATTGTGACATCTTACAGTCACAATTGGTTTAATAAATACTTAAGATATTACAGTATCGTCATATTGAAGTGAAAATTTTTAAGTCATACAGCAGATTTAAATTAAAAGCTATAGCAAAAGCAAATAATAAAAAATGGCGACAAACGTGTTAATGTGAAGTGTAAAACAAAGCATACACTATTTAAAAGAAAAATGTATAAAATACGTAGTTTGTAAATAATCCATTTCTTTAATTTAAATATGACAAAGCAAATATATATATTTTAAATGTATCTAACATCATTTTAAAAGTTATTAGAATCTAAATATTGATAAGTTTTACTGGAATCTTCTCGAAATTATCTCTCTTGATTGATCTTCTGCTTTCATCTCAAGTGTATCGCATTTTGCAAAGATGTTGATCCAGACAGATCTTTTTCATTAGAAATGTTTTTTTTTTCTGTACAATTTATTATATTTTTAATCATACTGTCCATTTTTTAAATTTTATGTGAGACCCATATTATCAGAAGTACATGTTTTAACCCTTTCGCGACGACTTTTTTTTTTTTTTCAGCAGAACAATTTTGGTTGCATAAACTATGAGTAGGGCATACTAGAATGCTAAAACTAAGATATTATATTTTTAGGAAAATTTTAAACATGGATTTAGGACTGGGACATATATGTCCCATCAGTCTTGACAGAGAAGCGTTTCTGTTTCAAAATAATTTTTTGAAATTTGCTTGGGACGTATGTGTCCCGTTAGGTGCGAAAGGGTTAAACTATTCGCTGAAAAAATTGCCGTGAATAATGCGCCTCTTTTTTTTTCCTTTTACTCGAAAAAAGGTTGTGCAGATAACACGCCGCTACGAATTATATACAGGAAAATATGGTATATATTCATAAGAGGAAATATCAATCTTTACTTCAAATGACTCTACATTGTGGAAGTAATTAATAAAACTATCATTTATTTAAAATCCTAAAAAGTTTAGATATGCCAGAAGTTATATCTTCACTTCAACGTAATTAAGGATATTTGATTTTCGTAAGACTTCAAATATTGTCTAGCTTATTTGATTCTTTAAGAAATAGGTAATTTTAAGTTTTGATTTAATACTAGCATTTCAAACAAATATATTGTTATAGCTAAAAATCTTGAACTCATTGAATTAAATGTTATGCTTTGTCTTGTGTGTAAACAAAATCATTATGCTATAGAAATTTTATTAGTCTTGATATATTATTAAATACTTTTAGATCAGATGAACAAAATCATTTGTTGATTGCAAGTGTGCAGTTACCAAGTGAGGACGCACAGTTTGATGCATCACATTATGACAGTGAAAAAGGAGGTATAATTCAAGTATTTCTTCTTCTTTCTCTCTCTCTCTCTCTTTTTTTTTTTACCAGTTTAATATATTTTTATAATTTTTTTCTTTTTTAAAATTTTCAGAATTTGGTGGGTTTGGGTCTGTTAGTGGTAAGATAGAAATTGAAATCAAAATCAACCATGAAGGTGAAGTTAATCGAGCTAGATTTATGCCTCAAAATCCTTGCATCATTGCAACTAAAACACCTTCAAGTGATGTGCTCATTTTTGATTACACAAAGCATCCATCAAAACCAGGTTTATTAAATTTATTACCTTTTTATTTATTATTTTTAATTATGAAAGATCTTGATAGTATGTAAAAATTGAGTACTCTGATAAACTATTGTTACTATTATATGTTTATTTTATTTATTTTTGACTTTGATAAATATTGAATATATTTTTTAGATTTATAATGTTTGAAAATAACTGCTTGAAAATTTTTTTTAATCATAATGTAGACACTGGAGTTTTAATTTGGTAAATTATATTTGTTAAAGTGCTTTCTTTTATTTGGTTTTTATATTTTGTACAAATTCAATTATACATATGCATGTTGGTGTGTTTGTATAAATGCAGAATATTGAGAATCACAATTTTCATAAGAATAAACCTAATTTTTAAGAAATATAGTTACTTGAATTTCTCTTAAATACTTGAAAACTTTTAAATGAATTTTATTTTTAAAATACTAACTTCCAGACTTATTTTATTGTCAGAAATTTCTTATTCATGAATATTGTGGAACCTTGAAGAGAAAAAAAACCCACAAATAGTTTAAATTTCAAAGTATCTGCTTATATAGATATTAGTGAATAACAAATGAATTGATTATCTTCTTTGATATATTTCCTTTTTTCAGCTAAAGGTGCATTAAAATGAATTTAAATATATTGAGCCATTTTTGTTATATTTCTGTTGTATTTTGTTTTATTGCATTACTCTTTTTTTTGTATATGTACAAAACATTTGCAATTTGTAATGCTTGTGAGAAATTTACTTAAATATATATATATATATATATATATATATATATATATATATATATATATATATATATATATATATATATATATATATATATATATATATATATATATATATATATATATATATAAAACAGGGTATTAAAAAATTTGAAAAAAACTCACTCATTTTATAAAAGTATGTGTTTCACTAATATTTCAAGTAGTTTAAAATTAAAGATTTTTGTTTCTAAGTTATATAATATGGTAAAGAAATAAGAATGGTAAAATAAATGCTTCAAAGGCAGGCAGGATAAAGTGTTGTGATCTTTAAGAAAGATCTTGATTGTGTATTCAACTCAAGTTGCATTTCAAAAAATGATCTGCTGATACATGCTCATTTGAGGTCTTTTAAAAAAGATTTTTTTTTTTCCCAATAAAAGAAATTAATTTCTCTAAAACTAATCTAATATATATATTCAAAAAAAAAAAAATCGAAAAAAGATAACTTAAGTGAAAACTTATTAATATTATACTTACATGGTTTTTTTTTTTTATATATAGATATTTAAATAAAAGTTACATATACTCATTTGTTTTAAATGTGTGTAAAATAAATAAATAAATCTATTCTTTGTAATGAAAGCTTTTAGAGAATATCATATTGTATAACTAAAATTGTTATTTTAGACCCAAGTGGAGACTGTAGTCCAGATCTTCGACTCCGTGGCCATCAGAAAGAGGGGTAATTTGAATATTTGTGTTATATTTTATATTTAATTAATACATTTTATTTTCAAATTTTGATGCGTAGTTACAAATAAACTTAGTATATATTCTTTAAAATATATAAACAAGCACTTTTAAATTTTGTATTCAATTGAAATTAGCTTGCATTTATGATTTCCTTACTGATAAATTTACTGTTCTGAATATTTGTCAATTACTAAAATTGCAAAGTACAAGAAGAAGAAAAATGTAAATTTATTATTTGAAAGATATTAGATGTGTTAGATAAGTATTCTTTCATATTCTTTACAGAAATAGTTAAGTTCCAAAAGTCTTATTGTTTTGCATTTGTATCATTTCTTAGAAAAAACCAAAAAAATTTTAGCCATTACCTTTTCAATGAAATCCTCAGGAATCAATTAAATAAAAACTAATCTGCAAGTATTTAATCGCACGTTTTCTAGGCATTATGAACCTTGATAAATTTAAAGTTACTACAAGATTTTTTTTTTTTAAAAAAAAAAAAAAAAAAAACAAACATATTAAATATTCAGAAATTTTAAAAAATGAATTACAAATCTAGTGATATTTTATCATTTTTATCTCTAAAGTAAAATCATATTGAGTTAATGTTTGATTTGTCTAAAAATAGCCAAATAAAGGTAAGATTTATAATTCTTATCCCCTTCCAGTTAAATTTTCAAAAGTATTTTGAAAATATTATACATCAACAGAATAAAGTTGATTGTTTTAACTTTGGAGTTTTAATTTATCCTTTTGGATGAAATTTTTTCATTATATTTGTCTGATATTTTTTATTGTAGTCAATTTTCATTTATGCTGTATTATATTTAATAAAAAATTCTTATAAGAGTGGATTTTTGTAAAATTGAAATATTAGTAAAAGTGTTCTGCTTGTGTTGTAATAAATCTGGATAAAAGTAAATTTTTAAAGAAGTATTTAACAGAAGTATTTGAAATATTGCCTTATACTGGTAATTATAAGTTTAGATTGAATGTATGTGCAGTATCTTAAATGATCATATGGCAATGGTTACACTGTGCTTAAACTGGCATTGATTGCTAAACTTTGTTTTTCTTATAAATTAAATATTTTTCAGCTATGGACTCTCATGGAATCCAAATTTAAATGGACATTTGCTAAGTGCATCCGATGATCATGTAAGTCTATTTTTATTATTATTTTTAATATGTGTTCAATATAAAATAATTAAAAAATATATTACTAATATATCTGAATTTCCTAAAATGCAAGTTTTTTCTTGACAAAAGGAAGTATTTGGATTTTCATAGATGGATAAACATAAATTTCTAGATATTTGAGATTCATCATTTCTAAAAAAGAAAATATTAATGTTATCCAATAAAATCTGCATTATTATGATTAAAGTTTATGAACATTTTTTTATGATTTTTTTATTTTAGTGATTATTAATGAAATTTGTAATATTGTTACAATGAAGAATTTATTTAGACTATAAAAAATACCAGTTGAAAAAAAACGTTTGAAAATTGTGTAAATTATTTTCTGGTGTATTGAGAATTGTTTTCTGAAATTAATAACTTAACAATAAAAGAAAATTATTGAATTTTTTAGGAAATCAAATAATTAATAATTTCTGTTTATAGAAAGTATTATTTAAGTATCGAAAGTAAATGTCACGATTGTTGATAACTATCAAAAATGCCTGTATTAAATGTCAGTTATTAACAATTTTATACATTTTATTTTCAGACAATATGCTTGTGGGACATAAATGCTACTCCTAGAGACAATAAAGTAGTTGATGCTAAAACAATATTTACTGGTCACACTGCTGTTGTAGAGGTAATTGATTCATGATATTTTAAAATATATTCACTACTAAGTGCAAATTTATGAAAAGTATATTTCCATGTATGTGTTCATATATATTGGGTTGGAGGGAAAGTTTTGTCGTATTTTAAATAGGCAGGTGATTTTTCTTGTAAATAAAAAAACATCTAACTTGTGAGTCAATCGTTTTTTTTTTTTTTTTTTTTTTTTTTTGGGGGGGGGGGGGTTAGCTGTATAATATAGAAGGTGCCCTTTTTTACCGTTCATCATTTACTTGTAATATTTAAAGGGGAAAATATGTCGGTAGATAAAGTGCATTTACGACACTGCATTTTACATGAATTCCGAAAAGGAAGCTACACGTCTGTTGCATGTAAAAATTTATGTGTGGTATTTAGAAAAGATATTGTAAATGTTCGTATTTGTCAAAGATGTTTAGCAAATTTTGTTCCAGGGACCTATGCCTCTAAGAAAGTGTTCGATCTGGACGGCCATCCAAAATCAATAATGATGTTTTGTGATCCATGTTGGAAAATAATCCACATTTAACAAGTCGAGAAATTGTCGAAGAGTTTAGCATTCATCATACAACTGTTGGAGATCACATTAAATCTCTTGGGTTTGTGTTAAAGCAAAGTGTTTGGGTTCCACATCAATTAACGGAAAAAAATTTGTCTGATCATGTAAGAATATGTTCATCACATCTGATTAGACACAATGTGGAGCCGTTTTTGGACAGGCTGGTTACTGGAGTTGAAAAGTGAATTCTTTATGATAATATTAAAAGAAAAAAATCTTACTGCAAACCAGGAACATCATTAGCAGCAGTTCCAAAACCAAGTGTCCATCAACGAAAAGTACTGCTTTGTTTGTGGTGGGACAGGAAAGGTCCAGTGTATTACAAATTGCTGAAACAGGGAAAAAAACATCAATGCGGATCTATACTGCAATCAGCTGGATAAATTGAATGCAGCTATCAAAGAAAAAGGGCAAGCATATTAGCGTCCAGAATAGGAATAGTGTTCCACCACGATAAGGCTCGCCCGCATACTGCAATGGTGACACTACAAAAACTGAATGCGTTAGGATGGGAAATCCTTATTCACCCCACATTGCACCCTCTAATTATTACCTGTTCAGATCTCTGCAAAATTATCTAACGGGAAAAAAATTCAAGTCTTTTGAAAGTGTTTCTAAGGCAGTTGCTGACTATTTTAACTCCATAGATGAGAACTTCTACAAAACAGGAATTTACAGGTTACCTGGAAGATGGCAATAGGTTGTAACAAATAACAGAGATATAATTGATTAATAATAAACACATATTTTTATAAATGAATTCAAATATTTTCTTTAAAATACGACAGAACTTTCCTTCCAACCCAATATATATTGTACCGAGCTTCGGGGTTCATGTTGATTGATAATTGAATAAAACAGCCCGTTAATGTAAACAAGACTTTTATTCATAAAAATTCCAGCTGTAACAAACACAATTAATACAACACAATTCGTCGGATGCGATAAGAAACAGCTCAGAGGTCTCTAATACCTCAGACAGCTTCTCTAGCAGTCACGACTAATCGTCTTCACAAAACTGAAAAACTCAACTAAGTAAATTCTATGTTGGGCTGCGGTATTTATACCTGACTTGGTGGAGAAATCTACCAGTTTCGCCAAGGTTCTGGAAGCTTCTAGGCTATCTCGCTAAATATTGGTCCTAGAGCTTAAGTGATGGATGTTTCCAGAAGTATCTATTTTTCGCCAAGTTTCTCGCCAAAATATCACCAAGTCACCAAATTATTAGAAAAACCGCTTTTTACGCACAATACCACAATTTTTGCCCAAAAATGCAAGTATTTCCAGTCTGCCTGAGGTATTTTATGACAAATACAATTATTATTTTTAAATTCGTAACTATATATATATATGTAATTCTGTACAACGGTCTATATTTCATTTAGTCTTTGTATGTATGTTGTAAATTGAAAGGTTAAGCTGAATTGTCAGTCTTATCACTTATGTGTTGTCCATATTTACTAAATACATTATGTTGGTAAGATTCAATTAATCTTTTGGTGCATTTTAGCACCACATAGATTCTACTTGAATATGAAATTAATGTGATTCACTTTTAATATTTAATAGAAAACTTTTCTTTGTTCGTCATCTTTGTACAGCATTACACTATCTTTTCTCTCAGCTTTGTTTTAAATTTAACATTAATGTTATCTTTCCATTTCTTTAAAATTTATTTTCTGGAAAAAAGTTCAAGTTGACAATTCTTACACTAATGCATTTTTATGTAGTTTTGAAAAAATATTGAATAATTTTGTAAAAATTTAAATTAATATTGATTGCTGTTAATGTTTTATGCATGTAAAAGTAAATTATGGTTATTTAAACATAATATTTCAAGTAGAGGTGCTAATAAAAATAATAAATTGTTTAGATTATATGCTTTGGTAATTTTACTTTAAATCATTTAAGTATAAAGATGGAAGACACTCTCTCTCTCTCTCTCTCTCTCTGACTTCATTCGCTTAATCTCTGATGGGCGGGCTTGGCGTTACCAAGTGCAAAGTTATTTTAAGAGTGACAAGCAAACCAAAATATTTATATTAATTTAATACTAATAATAATATCTTTACTTGTGAAGAAAAATTATAATTATTTTAAATAATCCTTAATTGTTTTTCTCTAACTTTAGGATGTAGCTTGGCATTTGTTACATGAGAGTTTATTTGGATCTGTTGCTGATGATCAAAAGTTGATGATGTAAGATACTTTTCAAATTTGTGTATTACTTATAAATTAAATTTAAATGTTTTTTCTCCATTTTATCGTCAATATATTGGAAATATTTTTAGTTTGCATTTATTAAAATTCTACTCTCTTTTTCCTTTTAGATAAATATTACATAAAGTAACCTTTTAAACTAGCAACAAGTTTGTTAATTAGTTTGCCGTTTTTATTGCAAAGATTACAATGGTTCAGATTCCATCTTTGAATTGTAGATTCCAAACTAATTAGCCCTTGTAGATGATGATTGAGTGACATGCTCATGATTTGAGTGACAAGACAACTAAATCTCTAAGTCTATTTAGTATTGTGATTCTCAATTCTTTGTACTATATATATATGTATATATATACAATATATATATATATATATATATATATATATATATATATATATATATATATATATATATATATATATATATATATATATCCCTTAAAGATAGGTTGAAAAATACTTGAAAGTGCATGTTTAAAAACTTAATTAAGTTCAAAATTTATAATAAAAAAAATTATTTATCTAAAATAAAGGATATGATTTTCATTTTTCTGGATTCGACCTTCTGTCAGAAATCTTACACTATGATTCCTTTAGTAATAGATTTTTCATTGTAAAAATCCCATCTAGGTAAATATATAAAGTCATCTTAAAAAATGTTTATAATGCTTAAAGTGTCAAAAATAAATTGTTATAAAAATGTGATTAAGTTAATAAAAGTTATATAAAATTATTATGAAAATGTATCAAGTCAGTCCATAAGTTTGTGCCCATTAAGAGTATGCATGAAATTCACTATGACACATTTACTAAAATGGTACAATTTTGAACCTATTAAAACTTGTCATCATTTAACTAATATATTATTCAGTTCATTACCAACTTTTGTAATTATTGAACACGTTTTAGTATCTATAAAGGTTGAATATAGATAATCAGTGCAAACATGCTGTGCTACATTTTTTTATTTCTGTGTAGTGAATTTGTCAGAATTGGCTAAAGAAATTTATTGTTGGAAAAAGCAACATTGATGGTGAACCCCATTCAAGACATTCTGTTAATTTTGATGACATTTTTCAAAATCTTGTGGTATTGGAGCGATAATTATAACAGTGGATCAGGTCGTAGAAAGGATGAATTCATCTCATGGAACAGTCTTTCGTCATTTAAAGAAGATTGAAAAAGTATTCAAGCTTAGAAAATGAATACTGCATGAGCTATATGAAGCCAACAGCGAATAGACATCTGCACTTCTCTTTTATCTCGGTTTGAAAGAAGATAATTTTTAGATCGTTTGATAAGGATTGACAAAAAATGGATTTATTGTAATGTCACAAGAAAAAGATTGTGGACAGATAAAGATAAATAACCTGTTCCAACAGCAAAATTGTCTCTACATCCCAAAAAGATTCTTTTGCTGGGACATGTATGATGTAATTTATTTTGAACTGTTTGAACCAAACAATTCAGAAATTTTTAGTGAACAACTTTGCTGTCTAAACTCAGAATTCAATAAAAAAAAAAGCCCACAATTGATGAATATCAAGAAAGAATTGTTTCATCATAATAATGCTGGCCACATAAAGCTCGAACAATGCTGCAAAAAATTAGTGACTTTAATTTTGAGATTTTGCCACATCTTGCTTACTCCCCAGATATTGCCCTAAGTGATTTTCACTTATTTTGTACCTTACAAAATTTTTACTGAGAAAAAAAAAATAATTCTAAACAGGATGTACACTATAAACTATCAAATTTTTTCGCATCAAAATCATAGTTTTTCTACAGCAATGGGATAAGAAAGCTGCTAAGATGGTGAGACATTGTAGATAGTGGAGGAAAATATATAATTAATTAAAATGTTAAATTGTGTTTTTTTATATTATTTAATATTTTACCAGAAAAATCTACTTTTTAAAAATAATTTTGAATAAAATTTCTAATACTGGTTTTTAACATAAGATATTAAAATTTATGCTAAACTATTCATTAAATGATTTGTAATGAATCTATTTAATGATTTGTAAATTTTTAATAATTGTTAACTTGTTTATTTTGTTAATAGGGAAACATTTGGCAGTATAATTTAGTTTTAGACATCAAAAGCCTAACCTTGTTGGGAAGTGCAAGTATGCATTTTAAATGTGAAAGAAAAAATATTATAAATATTTGTACTTTATGCCAAAAAAAATTTAATTATTGTTGAAAAGGGAAATTTAAAAAATACTTGCAAGGATAAAGATTGAGATGTGTTGAAAAAATGGACAAATTTATTATTTTAATTTACCCTTTTATATAAGTGCCGGTTTTTTGAAGTTAAAATTGTAATAAAAGAGTAATCAAAAGCATAGACTTAAAATGTAAAAGTTAATAAATTCATAAAGTCAATAAATATTTTTAAAATATTGACATTGAAAAATACTTAAAACATTTTATTTTCTGAAGCTAGGAAATCAGTTCATAAAATTTTTTAATAAGTAATAAGAAATTTTGTTTTTCAGTTGGGATACACGCTCTAATAATACAAGTAAGCCAAGTCACACTGTTGATGCTCATACTGCTGAAGTGAATTGTCTTTCTTTCAATCCTTATAGTGAATTTATTTTGGCAACTGGATCTGCAGACAAGGTACTTTATTACTTTTAGAAATATTAAATAAGCTTATTGTTTGTCTAATATTTGTTTGCTATGTGTGGAGAAAATTTTTCATAAAATATCAAAAAAATTTTATAATCTCTTGGAAAATATTTTTTTATTTTATTAAATTTTAAGTTTCTAATTTTAAACATATATTTTTGGATTTGAAAATATTATATTCATGTGAATTTTTCATTTACCCATTTATTTATTTGAAATTTAAAGGAAATGTTTAGTGAAAGATTATCAGCAGAGCTATAAAAGTATAATATAAGCAAGTATTTGTTTGTGACATGGAACATGCAATATTGCCAATTAATATGATTTAGCTGTTCAGTTTTTGATTGAATTGTAAAAAACTTTATATGTGTCTATTTGTGATGAAGAAACTACTAATTGACTTTAAATTCTAAAGATCTATTAAGAAGACTAGTTCACCTATATCGTTAACACTTGACCTTAAAACAATGTTATCTGCAAAAATGCCAATCTCACATAATGATACTATTTTTTTCAATTCCTGCTATAAAGAAGAACAGTGATGGATTGAGGTCAGAACTTTGAGGAATACCTTGGTACAATCTGTAAAATCTTAACTACCTATTTTGGTAATTTACACAAAAATTTCTGCCATTCAAAAAGTTTTACTGCAGAGCTCTACCTCTGATCTTAAAGTTCTTATAGCGTTTATTTATTTATCTATACTTCCAAACCGTGTCAAATGCCTTTGTTAGGTCCAAAAAACGGCCTAAGTATGTTGTGTTGGTTTGCAGTTCTGGGCATCTCTAACACTCTTGACTGAAGAACAATATCTAGTCAATAATACCATGACCTCTTAATCTTTTAATGCATATTGCTCGGCAGGAATTAAGTCATATGACTGCAGGTGGTGTGTAAATTTTCTCAAAATTATTCTTTTCATAAATTTACCTATAACAAGTTAGGAAGATTGGTTGGTAACTATCAACAGATTTGGCTTTCTTGTTGGGTTTATGAATAGGGGTGACTATGGCCAATTTCCATTGCCTTGGCAGTTTCCTAGTAGACCGAGACAAATTGAAGAGATGGAAATGCCTATTCGAGAAATGAAAACTTTTTCTCTGAGTACCCAGATGATTTAAGAATTGACCATGGATTCCATCCAAACCTGGAGGCTTAGTCAGATCTTGGTGTCAAAGAGCGTTAGACAATTCATCTGCTGTGAAATCATCATCAAAAAAAAAGGGTTCTCTGCCTTGACATCCCGGCAGAATTTCACAAGGTTTCTTGTAATTCTCTACATCCTTTTGTCTGCACTATCAAATGTCACTTTGTTTTTCTTTGCATAATACTTGGCCAAGGCCTTAACTGCCTCCGTGTCATTTACTGTGCAGAACCATTGTCTCCCATGATAGTGTTGGTATCTTCATTAATTTCCACAGCCTTGAATTTGGAGTTCAGTGCTCTAAATTTCTACAAGTACAGCAGCACAAGCAGTTTGAGCACTTTATCTGTATATACAATCTCTTAATTTCAGCATTTAATTTAATTCAATCTAATTTATCTGTACAAGGATTTTGAACTGCTTCCCTTTGAAGTTATGATCTCTTATGAAGGAGCAAATGGACAGGGTCACTTTTATGTATAAAAAAGTGTCTCTTCTCTTTATGCTTTTCTCGAAGAATAAAAGTTTTTACGGCAGACTAGATAATGAACTTAAAACAAGGCCATTTTCTCTCCAAGTTCCCTGAAGGAGAGACCTGGGCAACAAAAAAATTTTTCAAATAAATCCCAATCAGTTCTCCAAAAGTTCCAATAAAGACTATTATTTTCATAATGATTCACCTTAAAGCCAATTTCTATTAATATTGGGAGGTAGTCACTTCTCACCTTGTCAAGAACTCGCCATGAGGAATAGGGACACAAGATTGACATGGGAATATCTAAAGTTTCAGTTGAATTATAATGATAAGAACGATAAGTATGAGTCTCATCATTCAAAAAAAATATAAGTTTTGTCATTTGCCAAATTTACAAGTTCAGTTCCTCTATTAGTATAGGAACATCCACACTTAGCATGTTTGACATTTAAGTCTCCTAGAACAAGTGTTGTTCTCGAGACAACCATTACATCAACATTACCATGATTTTTGGGATGGTGGTAAGTATTTATAACATCTATATCACGATTTTTGGAGAGAATTTTTAAACCCTGATATTAGTTATTGAAAGATCTGGTGATGTCATGGATAAATTTAAAGTGCACATTTCTTACCAAAACATGAGTCCACCACTTGCCTCAAATCTATTTTTTCAAAGTACATTTACCTTGAACTACTTTATTTCACCAAGTTTAGTTTCTTGTATTTGCTATTAGATCCACTGGATGTTTATCTGCCAATTTTAAAATCTGATCAAGTTTATACCTAGTAGCAGGCGCACTAAGCCCATTAATGTTATACTGAATTATGGAGCTTCTTTATAGGTCTCCTGTGATTGCTGGGAGACTATAGACTGTTTTTCGGACAGGACCCTCTGCCTAAATCCTAAACGCCTCCCGAATTGCCCTATGGGGCGGGCGGTGCAGTATGAGAATCAAAATGTGGGTAAATCATCTGGCTTAAAATAGTTTTTTTTTTTTTTTTTTTTTTTTTTTTTTTTTTTTTTTTTTTTTTTTGGAGAGTAATCACAAAGCAGAAGACTGACTTAACCTCTGAATTCATCTGTAGACAGTTAGCTAGGCAAAGTGGAATGACCTTCACGCCTAGGGTGACCCTACCAGGAGAATATCTCCCAACGTACTTCACCCATTCCACCCAAAAGCACTCCCTTGCCACAATGAAGCTGGCTGCTACATTTGATGGGGAAAGAAAATGTGTAATGGTATTAATTGAAACCGTCAAAGTTAAATTTATATAATTAATTTTTTTTTTTACTTTGTTTTAAAATTATATTCTTTGCAGCATTATTATCGTTAAGTACTGCTGTTATTATTAAAAATACTTTCTTTTTTAAAAAATATTATGGCGTACATTGGATTACATAAAGCATTACCTATTTTTCAAAAAATCTCTTTTTATTCAAGTTTTATGTGTATTTTTTCAGACTGTTGCACTATGGGATCTCCGTAACTTGAAGTTAAAATTGCATTCCTTTGAGTCCCATAAGGATGAAATCTTTCAAGTTCAGTGGTCACCCCATAATGAAACAATCTTAGCATCTAGTGGGACAGACAGACGATTGCACGTTTGGGATCTAAGCAAAATTGGGGAAGAACAAACTCCTGAGGATGCTGAAGATGGACCTCCTGAACTTTTGGTACATTTTATTTTGCTCATTAATGTGAACCTTTTCTAAGAATCTTCAATATGTTAGTTATTAATGCTAGATAAATTAAAATGTGTTAGGTATTAATAATAAATTTTTCATGCTTTTCTTAGTCAATGTAGTTATATATTGTTGTAAATTATGGTATTTAAGATACATATTTATTAATAAAATAAAAAAATGGAAATACTTTTTTTTTGTCTCTGGTCTCAAACAATTTTTTTAATCTGCAATGAAAATTTTTATTTGAAAAGTTGCATTATTATTACTAATTAAAATTTAATGTGTGAAACTAAAAACCAATTTAACAAAGCATGATCGAAATAAAATAATAATTGGTAATTGTTATTATTCAAATACCAGCTGTTTTTCTCTTAACATCCTTCTCTTATAAGGAAATTATCATTAATATTCATAGAAAATGACATTTAAAGTAATTCCCCCCCCCCTTTTTTTTGAAAGGTTTATGCATTATTATTTTAATTTGAATTCACAGTATATATGTGTGTTGGTTTTATTTAAATCCTTATAGAAGATAATTTGTTTCATCCAATGAAATCTAATGCAATTGTCATCACTTTCAT
>JAPDSC010021137.1:53943-68259 GCA_026290005.1 Latrodectus geometricus | reverse complement strand
AACACATACAACATGAAAAGGAGAAGAATATTTAAAATATGATTTTTTCTTTTATCTTAAACTAAATGCTGCATGTCTGATCTCAACATAGATTACAAATTAGTTTGAATCACCTTCAATTAATCATAAAAATGAAATTTTATCGAAAGAATAATTTTCAGAAATTTATAACTTGCTTTGTTTCAGCATTTGTTCCTATTTTTGAATTTAAGTTATGACAAGATTAGAAAATATTCTCAGATGTCTATGCATCAACATAGCAAATAATTTGCTATATTGATCCGTAAACCTAAGTGCATTAGATTATATAGCACTGACATATGATTTTTCACTTTCTATCAAATTTGCTTGAAGTTTCTACAGGAAGAAAAGAAGTAATAGATATTATCAGCAAAAGCTTTCTTTAATAAAATAAAATTTCAATCCTGATTTAAACTATTAATTGACTTTCTTATTATTTTTGATTTAATTGAAAACTGCAAAATTTGTAAAAAAAAGCAATTATTTTGCATGTGTTGTATATAAAGTGTTGATAATTTTCCAATTTAGAAGATCTATATTAATTATTTTATAGTATCAAATAAATTATTTCATATCCTGAGATAGCATGAAAGCATATATATTTGACGCATTTGTTTTATGAAATTATATGTAATAATTCAAATACTTCCAGTTTTGTCATACACAAGTGAGTAATTTAAATACAATTCTGTTAACTACATTTATTCTAACTACATGCTTTATTTAGATTATACTCCTTTATATATCATTTTTCTATTTTTTTATGTTTTAATGTGTCAATCTGCGTCCTTAGTTAATTAAATTATGCCTGTAAGCTTTTAAGGATAAAACTAAATAAAATAAGGATTTAATGTTCTGTTAAGAAACAAATTTAATACCCTCTGTAATCGATATTTATGTTCAGGGAAATCAAATCGAGGCTGATAATCGAAAGTTTTTTAGAATTATTACTATTCTTATGACGACAATATGTAATCTAATAATATTATCTGAAAATAATATACCTATCTTCTCTTTAGATGACCGTAAGATAGCACTAAATGTTTTACTATTCTTTTTAATATCCACTTAATATTTTTTCTAATGGTTAAATTAAAATTAATAATTTTTTATTTGTGATTACTAATTTTTTGAAATGCATTTACGTTTTTTGAATATTCTACTATGATTATACGATGACTCACTTTAACCAATATTTATGAGTTAACTTGAAAATGAGAATACAAATTATTGAAAAAAGAAAGGCAATAAATTTTCTTACATCAATAACCAACATATAAAAGTGTTTCAAAAAGATTCCTTCTGTGCAATAGAACGATTAGAAGAAATATGAAAGGTTGATGGCTCAAGAATTTATTATTTTGCATTAGAAAAAAATGTTAACTATTAATCATAGATATTAGTGATTAAAAAACTCCAAAAATTTGTTGGCCCCATGTTTAAAAAATACTTAAAATAGCTTTCAAATGACAATCATCAAGCTAATGCGTCTGATTTCGTTTTTTCAAAATGTACTTTATTTGAATTAATATTTAATCTTTTGTCTGTAATGTTTCACTCATAATGTATTTATAAACTTCTGAGAAAATCTCACGTAATCCAAACACCAATTAAGAGCTTAACTTTTCCAAACTTCTATGCATTTTCATAATTAATTAAAATAGCGTCGTTAAAAATCCCCGTTGTTCTTTTATAATGACACTATTAATGCTAATTTTAACTTAATAAGACTACTGGTAAAAATGTCTTACCAGAAGTCTTATTAAGTACTCTTGCAAAATTTCTGCAAATAATTATAATGAATCAATTATTTATCATTTGAAAATTTCTGTGAAAATACTTTATTATTAATAGTTAAGCTGTTGATAGATTTTTTTGAAAGATTGAATTTTTTTTGCTTTTAAAATGAGGATTTAAATTTATTTATGACAAATGTGAATTATATATAGTATTCCATATTGCAAAAAAAGTGCCTTATTTGTTAACATTTATTATAAAGCTTTTAATTTTATGCTAAACAGTTTTTAAATTTTTTATATACTTCATTAATAATATCCTTAAAATTTCTAATCATCTTTTATTTACCTTATATTGAAATAAAAATTATTATTCTAAGTTTTGAATTAAAATTAAAAATAAATCTAATATTATTTAAATTTTAAAGTCAAGATATACAATTAATTATATTCAAAATAATTTATATAGCCATTTATATATAAAGTTATTTAATTTAAACATAAAGTTAGTTAAATTAATCTCATATTATAATTAACATTTAATTAATATCTCTTCGTATCTTCTGTTGCATTTCAGTCAATACTTATGTAATTAATTGTTGATACAGCCTTTTTTAATCCACAAAATTATTAGCTACATACAACATCGAGAAAACTGCGTATTATTTGATACCACTATTAAACGTTAAAAATTAGAATTAAATTAAATATTCTACACCATGGTATTTCACAATTTCATGGTTAAGTACTTTAATATATGGTTTTATTGCAGGCATAATTCCGTGTCCAGTCAGCCATAAAATATTTATTGGTTAGAATTTATTTCTACTATATTTCATAATCTAATAAATGCTATTACTTTAAATGCTAAATAAAGATAAAGGCAATGATAATAGTTCCTTAACACTTCTCCATTTTAAATTTTTTTTTTTATATCCTGAAATATTTCAGGAAATTGTTTCAGTAAACTTAATACAAATTGGCTTTTTCATCATTAACGAGAAAAATAATTTTTGTGGAATTTAACAGTATTTACAATATATTATATAGATGGTATTTATTTATACTTGCGTAACTATTATTTATGAAACAATATACATATGCTAAAATTATATAAAATCTTTAAACCCTACGAAAAAAAGAGATTAAATTTAATTACGATTGTAACCATTAAAATTCTTAGATTTAATGTAACAACTTTTTTTTATTGTTACTTTAATAACTGGTAATATTTTGAATATTTATAAAATATACTATGACTTAATAATTATTTAAATCCTTAAGATAGCATATAGAATAGTTTATAATGAAATAACGCTTTCTTTAATGTATTTAAGACATCAATATTTATAGCAGTTTCATATCAAGGAACTAACTCTTCATAAAGTTAGGAAATTAATGTTATCATTTGTATGAAATGTATGATATATCTATTAGCATATCAACTAAAATTGGTCGAAATTGAAATCTAATTTACTACTATTGCAGTATAATCTAACATTGTATAGTTGCTCAAGTTGATCAAAATTCCATTACTATCATCAGATAAAATATTGGATGAGTTCATCGAATGTAAAACATAATCTAGGAACTTTATCTACAAAACATACCTATAGACTTATGAGGCAGTCAAATGGTTAGGGTTCTAGCTTTTAATTTAAAATATCTGTTATTCGAATCTCATCTGGAACTTGATATTCATGGTTGCTTAGAATTCACTTTACAATGTAAATTCTGGTATAATTAGTTCTTGTGGGCAAAAAAGCTATCTTTCAATCAACATATCAACCAAACAGTCACTTATAAATAATTAGCCACTCAAATGAGATTCATAATTTAAAGAACCAAGTTGTTTAATCGAACAAACTCTGAAACAAATAATTCCAGTCAAACAAGCATATGAATGAATAACTTGATAAAAGTTACATTTGGATTGTTAACTGCAACCATCGATTCAGCTGACTACATCATAAGCAAACTTGCTTCCAATATACTTCAACGACAAATTCTGATGCAACAGTGATATCTTGTCGTATTTTTAGAAGAAATTTTGTTCTGTATAAATTATTGTAATGAATGAACACTATTGTGAGATTGTAAATTATCAAATTGATTTTAAAATCGTCATATTGGCTAATCATCTGAGACAAGGATCAATAGATATATGAAAATAAAAGATTTGAGAAGTAGTAAGAAATGCATTGATCCCATCCTTCATTCATTTTATTTTTTCTGGGGAAAACATCAACTGTTACATTTATGATTTGAAAGGGCTTACGTGTTTAGCTCATAATGTATGGTTTCTCCCATGAACAAATGTAACTCATGATGAACTGAATGTTCCTGAAGAAGATTATGTTCAATTGTTATTTAATCAATATGATATTTTCATATATCATCAACAAAAAAAATTTGTCATACAACACGCTGGATATAATATAGGAAACAATAACATTTTTACATACAGTCATATTATTAAACATTTTTATAAAAAATCATTACAGAGGTAAAAAAGAAAAGATATTACAGCATTTCATTTAAAATTAAACTAGAATTTACTACAGGATTATGTCGAATTGAAGTCATATACCAGGGATCAATTTAGATCTCATATACCAAGGCTTCAATATTTTGCGTTAATGGAAAATTCAAAACGAAAACAAATTTCCATCTATTTAAATTAACAAGGAAACTGTAGATAAAAAATTAAATACTATGAAACTACAAAAATAAGGTTTCTTTTCTTAAGAATTTTTTATTTAATAATAAAACGAGGGTTTTTTTTTTTTTTTAAAGAAACGTATTTTTATACTATAAGTCATTAAATTTTACGAAATAGTTAACACATAATGGATTAACGGATATCTGATAATATACAGTACAAAATATTTAACAGCATTGATGATTTAATTATTTTGTCCGATAGAATGAGTTTATGACATAAATCCGACATTAAAATTTACTATAATTACATAAGAAATCTTTGAAGCCGGGTAAACATTCTAAATTACATTTTTCTAAATCATATAAAAATCATCGAAAAATATATTTAAATATTATATACCCATATATAAAAATTTTCTAATTTTTAATAAATTATAAATTTTTATCCAACTTTGGAGTTTTAAGTTTATGATAATTCAAAAGAGCAAAACTTCAACAAACGATCCGTGTTTTATAAGTTTAAATGACACTTTATTTTCTACCAATGCTTATAAAAATAGTGAAGAAACCAGAAGAAGCAAAACAGTGAGTATAAATATGATACATAGTTCTTGATAATTTTATAAATATTAAACATTACTTTTATACACGTTTTTTATTAAACATTACTTTTTTACACGATTTTATGTACTCTGAAAATAAATATTTTACGCAGAATAAAAACAATAAAATTATGAGGAACGCAAAATTGAAAAATAATTAATGTGAAACATTTATTATTTTTGCCCTCTTTATATGAACATTAAGGTCAACTAAGCAAATGGTGTAAAAAGTTGCTAAATATTCAAAGTATTTCTCCTGCGGCTCGATATTTTTTGTTATTATGAAGAAGGGCATTTGAGAAAAATAAAATTCCCACTTTTTTACAAGAAATATTGCCAAGAGTAAATAATGCTCCATTAAGCTTCTTTTGTATGCGTAGGGAAATAACATGTAATTTTCAAAACTGCAAGGTAATCTTAGTGATTTCTTTCTTATTCGATACTTAATGGACTTTTTAACAAATAATTTCAAATATAAAACAAAATAAATAAGCTGACAGATTGTCTTCAAGTCTTTATAATAAACTGTAAAATAAAAAATAAATACTTGTTTTATGCATAAAAAAATAGACGAGATTGAATGATAAAATTAATTTTATTTAAAAAAAAATCTAAGTTGAATTCCCTCAGTAATACTGTGTTGTAATACCGTCTCTAAGTTATATTATAAAACATTATAACACATTTATTTTATATTCCTTTGGAAATGATTTGTAAATGAAGAATGATTAGATCAGTTCATCAAACTTAAATTTTTACATTAACTTTGACTACTTTGAACATTTACTTTGTATTTTTAAAAATGTGTTTATTTCAGCAGCTTTACAAAGGATAAGTAATTTTAAATGTAGAATAATGAATTTTTATGAATTAGCATTATTTTATTGAAACACATAAATTTACGCCACAATAATTTGTGAATAATTAGCATAATTTATACGAAAAAGAACAAAAGCTGAAGTTCACGAAACAAGTAATTTCACTGAGTCGTTGCGAATGAAATATCGTTTAAAATATGCTTGCAAATAGGTTGTAAACAAAATTTGCACTTTATGCTTTAAAGTGTCTATAAATAATTTTCACATGAGTTTAAAAAATATCAAATATCATAAATTAAGATTTTAAATTATTATTTTTTTTAAGTATCCTAATAATTCGTAAAAAAAAAAAAAAAAAAAAAAAAAAAAAAAAAAAAACTCAGATTTAAGCATAATTTTTTTAAGGTTTTTGATTGGAGTATTTTCTTAGAGTTTAAAAATTAACATATTGTTTAGAAAAGTGTAAATAATGAATTATCAATAGTATTCGAATTCGGGAATCGAAATATATGTGGTTATCTAGTACTTCTGGCTGAGAAGTAGACCATGGAGTAACCAAGTCATTTTTTTAACTATAAAAGAAATATATACAGTCCAGTCACATTAATGTTACCACCACGTACTTTTTTGACACCAACTTTAAATAACCAACCGTGAAAGGCAGGTAACAGCATAGTGAGATGGTTGAACAAATAAGCTTCGGAAAACACATTGCAATCATTGGCGTATTTCAGAAATAGCGATTTATCTGACGTCCAAAATGTCATGATCACTGGCTTTCAGGCCTCAGCTGGGCACATTCAAGAAACGGCTACGTTTATGAACTGTTTGCGTGCCGAGGTGGTTAAAGTATAGCTTTCAAACAAAATGAGACTTTCCAAAATCATCAACGTGGCAAATGTGTTACACCATGGCCAGAGGCGAACAACGGCTACGGAGATGCATTTGGGTGAATAAAGATTCTACCCTCGAGCAATGGACCAACCAGATGAATCAATGGGTAACCATCACTGTCTCTCAGACTTCTATTGCTGCATCTGGACGGAGCAACATGCGTTGAATGAAAGCAGACGCCTGGTTGACATACCTATGCTGACTGCTGTTCATCGGCGGCGTTTTATGCACCATTGGACAGATGAACGTTGTTACATACGTCAAATAACTTCTGAGAGCAAATACCCTGGAACAATTGCCTGAATTATCCATTCTAGAGGCGAGAGTATTATGGTCTGGAGAATGTTTTCTTGGCATACTCTAGGTTCATGCCTGGGTCATTCACATTGTGGAAGACAAGATTGATTAATGAAAGTATGCATCTGTACTTACGGGCTATGTACAAGTTAATATTCGTATTGTTTTTTTTTTCAAGATGGTGGCATTTATCAGCAGGATAGCGCGAGGTGCCATGCAATTGGCAGTGTACGTGTGTTGTTCGAAGCTCACCGTTATGAATTTTCCAATATCCCCTGACGAGCAAACTCAGCTGATTTAAATTCAATAGAGGATTTGTGGGACTATCGCGAGGCATGAATCCTCACTAACTTTTGCAAGTGCTGCTGATGATGCCACTGAAATCAGCATGGCTCAACATCCCAGTGAACACTTCCAGAAACCTAAATGACTCTTTTCCTCTAAACTCCCTTCCTAAATGACTGAAGTATCGCAGAAGACCCCTCTTCGAAAGATAGTTATTCTGATTTGCCACGGGTGTTTACATTAATCCAAGTAGAATGTGCATTTGCAACTGAAACGTAAAAAACATGACGTATAATAATAGTTAAAGTGTTCACCATACCAAATTACTTATCTCTCGGACTCAACTAAAATGATTAAGAGAGTAGATTCTTATAATTTTATTAAGTAATTAATCACTATCAACAAGATGTGATATGATGATGTGATGGAAGTCTATGCTTCATTCTTTTCTAGCCATGAAGTAAAAGCTCTACAGCAGCAAATATTTACAGGCAACAGTAAACGTGTCATCTATTAAAATTATAGACTATCAGTGTAATGGTCAAGTAAAATCGTAGTTAAGGATCTCTTCCCAAACTGTCTTTTCATTCAAAGAAATTTATGTCTTTTACAAATGAATAATATTTTACGTATATTTTTGCCGTGAATTTAAAGTCAAAAGTATACTTATAATGTTTTAGCATTGCAATGTATCAAGGCTGATTTTTTTAATTCTCAATGAATTGGTATAACCAGTCATTAATACAAAATGTTAGAGGATTTTTTTTATATTTTGTCTCATTAATTATTCACAAGAGTAATGATAAATTATTAAAAAAATAGAAATTTATAACATAAAATTTTAAGAATGGACATGCATAGTTATCTTCCAACATTAAACAGTAAATGCATTGCTTAAAACCTATAGAAAATTCAATGAACATTCTGTTACATTACTGTTACATTCTCCAAATTACACTACTTTTAAAAAGTTTGCCTATTATTCAATAATTTTTTGTGATATTTACAATTAAAACATTCTTCATTCCAGTTTACTGTAATAATCATTAATTTTTTGTTAACGAATAAACCAAAATAAAAAAAGGTATTTTAAAGTATGGCATACAATTTGGAAATAAATGGTTAAATTTCTTACATCGATAAATAGGTATAACATTCACTTTTGCAAGAGTTTTATTAAAAAAAATGAATAACGCTAATGCAATGTGACCTCAGTGACAAATGTTTTATTTATTCACTTGAACTAAATTGTAAACTGATTTTTCCAATGTTTCCTTCTCTATATGAAAAAGTTTCATCGAAAAAGTAAAGATTAACTAAACAGTTAACGCAGCTAAACATTCAGACACAAAAAACTTTGCAGCAGAGACAATTTTTTTCTCTTTCATGATTATAAATCTTCAAGTAAATAACAACATGCTTCATTTTAAAAAAAGAGTTATTACAAAATTTTTAATATTTAAATCTAGGAATGATGATATTTTTTGGACATTTCGTTCACACCCACCAAATATATAATCATACTTTCTAAAGAATTCAATTAGTATAAGATGATTATTAATACAGGAGCAAAACATGAGTACAATCTAATCTTAATAATTATCAAATGCTTAGTATATGGAATTTGCATTTATATCGTTATACCTGTACCAGGTAAAATACATCCTTATTGCAATGAATTCCATAAAACTCATCTACCTTTCTGTTAATAAATTAATTCTTTTATTAATTTGATTAGCATTTTTCGTTGATTATAAATATCATTATGAAAAAAAAAGTATCATTTATAAAATATATACTTATAAATATTGTAAAAATAATAATAAAGCAAATTGTTTCCAAAAGAAAACAGATATGAGAAAAAGTTAATTTTAACACGAAAACAAATATATTAACAAAGAGAAAACTAAAAAAAAATTGATCACTTAAATATATTGCATTTACAGATATTAGGTAAATTTTATTTTATACGAAAAAACATAAAAAGTGTAGGACTCACATTTTACGTGTAAACATCAGAATCGATTTTTTTAACTATAATGGTTACACCATAATTTAAACCTGTAAATTATTACTGCTAATTAATATTCTACACTTGAATCGTAGAAAAATCAAGTTGTTATTTATTTCACTCATGAATAGAATTTAAATGTTACTGTTAAAGGCCAAGGATATATACGTCCACTGAATCTCACAAGCATTTCATTGTAAAGATGAAATTTGTAGGTTCATATATTGGTTTCATATCTAAGTTGCTTTTTCAGCTAGTTACCAAAAACTTACCAAAGTGAAGGTATTTTACAGTTTTTAATGAATTTATTTGAATTTGGTCTTCCCATGTACTAACTCATTGTAAAAATCTAAATTTCTTAAAAAATATTGAAAGGTTAGTACGATTTGTTATTGATCATAACTGATTTTGACTGTGAATTTTCTTTTAATTTCAATATTAAATTCGAACATTTCTTAGAATAAAATTTCAAGTTCTTATAAAAAACTAAATGAACATGTCTATTTCCTTTACTTATATATCTATAATTCATTTGTGTTTTTGTTTCGATATTTTTAATATTTTAAAATTGTTTCTTAAAATCTTAGCAAATAACAGAGTTTTTTATTGCTTTTTTAAAAGAACTATAATAGAGTTTAACAACTTTTAATTAAGTTTTAAATTCAAAATAAAATATTTCATATGACTATATATAAAAACTGTTAGAAAAATCGATACATTCAATTTTAAATGGTGCTTAATTTTAAGAATTGTAAATCGCAAAAAATTTGCTTATGAACAAAACATAAGTCTCAATATGCTATATCATTTAGATTTGTAATTTGGAAATAATGCGCTTTTGCTTCCTTCCTTTCAAATTAGATTTAGAAGAGGCATGATTCAGGATTCCATTTATTTATGAGTGATTATATTCGAAATTAAAAAGATATTTGTGATATCAATATTCAAGAAATAATTTTTTTTTCGAGAATCAAATGATCAATTTATCAGATTCTATTTACAAAATAAAGCAAAACAAAATTTCTAATTTACATAAATGTTACTTTATAATTGAGTGACTACAATGAACGTTCAATTTTAGTCAAATGAATTGAAAAAAAGTTTATTTATGATGAAAATAATTTTTTGACAAAAAGTAATATATTCAGAGTAAATAGTAAAGTAATTTCATTATTTTCATTTTCATTTATTAAACTTAAAAAATCTTAAAAAAATGTAGAAATTTTTATAAATGTAAAAATCTAACTGAGAAAATGTTATTTGTTTTCACTAAAATACAACCAAAATAGGAAGAAAATACTTAAACAACATATGTGATAGATGTTGTTTAAGTACATGTATAGAATATATTGGTCATAATTGAAGTACATATATAGAATATATTGGTCATAATTGATATACATACATTAATATGCAATTAAGACAAACGTTTGTTTCAATCTTTTACGTATATAACTAAAATTTAAAATGTTAAACTGAAAACATTGAAAGTAGCTACAATAATAATGTTTTCTTTAGTTTTATCTATTTTGAAATGGAATAAATTTTATTAATTTCGTTACTTCCAATAGTTATAAGCAATGTATAGTGAAGCTTAATGGCCACGATTCATATGATCAAATATTTCTACTATAAGAAAAAATATTATAATTATAGTCAAGTGACATAATATGTTCATTTATGGATAATTTCATCACAAAAACAAATATTTTTAAATACAGATTTGAAATTTGTAAAATATTTCAATTTTTCATCGTAAAAACATGGATGAATTTTAATTTCATAGAACAGATTGTGTATTACATTCAAGTGCAACTTTATGTTAAAATAAACTCTCTAGTACCAATATAAATTTAATAGGATGCTCTGATCATTACCTATTATTTTTTCATATGATTATAGAAATCAAATAGTTTTCAACTAAATGCTAGATTTACTAGATTTACTAGATCATAGATTTACTGATTAAACTATTCAAAATTTCAGAAACACAAATAGTTTGAATTTCAAAATAATTTAAATATATTTAGAACTGTTTATGAATAAATAATAATTTAAAAATTTACAAATTATGAGTTAGTGTAGCTCTTTGCATACGACATACGAAGCAAAACAACAGTAATCAAAGTAAAATTTTATCAATTATGTCATACTCGAATAATGTAACAATTTAATAATACCAGATTATTTAAAATATATACCACACATTATGAATGATTGTAAAAATATTAATTTATAAAAGGATTATAATCAAAGATAAATAATGTAAGTTTTAAAGGAAATTTAAATTTCAGCTTAACAATTTTTCAAAAGAAATAATGTAAAATGTATTTCAAACTGAGCTACCTGGTTGCTTTATGCAGTAATTTAATTTACTGAAAGAAGTTACTGGATCTGAAATTATATTAGCAATATTTATAAAACTTGTAATTGGCAGTTAGAATTTTTAATATTTTAATTTCAAAAACTCCGTTTATCTAAAATGTAGCTTGATTGAATGTCCTCAATTAAATTTGCCATAAATATTTAATACAATTTTAACATTAATTTGAATATACCAAAAGAATATTTTTGAAATGCTTTCAATTAATATGAATAGAAATAATACTAACAATAAATTTGAAAACATTACACATTTTTCAAAATTATCCGTTATATATAAAAATAAACATATTACGTTAAATTTAAAAATACATTTTACTTTCTACCAGTTAAAAACAATACAGTTTAAAATTAATAAACTGGGTAATGTTGTTCAGTCATAAAATTACGTTTGAAATAAACAATATATTTAAAATATCATTAAAATTTAAGTAACATAGCATGATTTTGCAAGTGTTATCTCTTTTATGTGATGGATCAAACATGTTTAATTTAAACATTTCCAAACACGTCGTAGTATATTAATGAAGTATGTCGTATTATATAGAAAAAAAAATTCATATATATATTTATATAATATATAATGTGTTAAACACTCTAAAAATTAATAACTTTATATATTAATATTTGAAAAAAGTACGAAGAAGTGAGTTATGAGAAATTGTGATATTTTGAAAAATATTGTTACACGTTGAAGTCTGGTATAAAAGAAGAGGTAAATATTTTTTATTGATTACGTAAATAAGATACTTGATTTAAAATTGCCATAAAAAGTTTTAGGAGAATTATTAAATATATTAATTTTATATAGTATAAGACATTATTCATTATATCTTAGAAATATTTTATTTTACTTAGCTAGTTTGTGCAGGATTTTGCTTTCAAGATCACATATTTATGCTAATATCATGTAAATGTCTTTAAAATAGATATAAAATTTAAGAGTAAATAAATATATATTTTGATTAGTGCATAAAAGTTTTTTTACCATTTAATGTTGTGAAACAATTTATTTAATTAAAGTTTAATGAGCAATCTAAATGCCTACTTAATTATCCGCATTTATTTTTTAATTATCATATTACATACAGAAATTCTAATTAAAAAGATTATGTATTTTTTTAAGAGACAGTATCATTTTTGGATTAAAAAGTTTTATATATGCTAATGTTTATAACGTAAATATTAATCTGATGATAAAATATTCGATACTTACTTTATTTCCCAGTTTTAATAAGTTGAAAAAATTACCAGTTTATCATTATCAAAATAAAAATTGCAGAATTAAAAATATAATATTAGTTTTTTTATAATTAGTTTTGTGTTTGAGTCATCGATAAGGTGAATAATTAAATTTTTAATTAAAAGATCACTTAGGGATTGAAAATTTCTCAATTAAAATAATCTCAAAATGATTTTGTAGCATCAAATTTAATTTAATTCTGGATTCAATACAGTGCATAGAAACCTTACTGTAGCTATGGAATTCCAGATTTTTTTTTGTCCCAAATGATGCAAATAGTTTTTTTACCAATTAAACATGTAGAATATTCAAAGTAGGGTTATAATTACTTTGCTAAATTTTAGAAAAGTGCTAGAAATATTTAAAGACAAAGTAAAATTAATAAATCATAATTTTCGCGAAAAGATTTATAATTGCCACACGAATTTCCTCAACTCTGCTCTTTCGTTTCTGTGGATTTAATTGGTCTGAATGTTAAAATCATTTAAGTAGGCTTAAAAAAATTCTTAAAAACATAACTTTGTTGTAAATATTTCCATGATAAACTGTTCTTCTAATCAGTAATTTTAATAATCTATATGCGAAAATGCCATGGGAAATTTCATTTACATTGAAACATTATATTAAGATTCCGTACGGTTTTTTTCCAATATTGTAATTATTGTGTCAAATAGAACTATTTTTGAGTCAAAATCAATCGGGAAACAATGTATTTGCTTTTTCCATGAACTCATTAAATTCTTCCAATTTTTCTTCTTTTTTTTTTACTCTCTCTCTATGACTGTGCTCAAATTACTCCTTTGAAATTTCAAATTATTTACGCTTGTTTTTTGATGTTCATTAATTCCATAAAATATTCATTATTTTCAGCATACATTGTAATTTTTCTTAATAATATATCTTATTCATCAAAGAAAAACATCTCATTACTGATAACAAATTTTATCGTGTTCTGAGCTATTTAATAAATTGTGAAAATAAGATATTTTTGTTAGCTGGTCTTAGAAAATATATTTAAGAAAAAAACTTCTTATATAAAAGCATAAATTTTAAAATTATTTTTAGTTTATATCTGCCTTAATTGAGAAATTTTTGCATAAAATATAGCGAAATAAGAAAACAAATTTAAAGGAAATTTTAAAAAAAAGTCTTATATAATATCCCATTTTCCTTTCCATAAAACTATTTTCCATTGTAAATTGAAATTATTTTCAGAAAAATTTACAATATGTTTAAAAAAGAAGTATAATTAAAATTTATTTTAGGTATTCAGTAGATGAAAAAATAATGTTAATATATTTTTCATATTTCTACAGAAAGCATTACAAAGGTTCAAAATTCATGCTTTAGAATATATAGCATT